>PVJO010004745.1:0-106445 GCA_004026905.1 Hystrix cristata
GGTGCTGGGGATCGAACTCAGGTCCTTGTGCTTACAAGGCAAGCACTTTAACCACTGAGCTAAATCCCCAGCCCCTCACCCCAGTTGTTTTTTAATAGCATTCTCACTTTGGGAGATGAAAAAAAGTATTTTGGGATGCTCTCCTACATTCAGACCTGGTATCAATATAGAAGTCCTGATTCCTTTTAATTAGAAACTATATTTGGAGGCCAGGGGTGGCAGTGCACACCTGTAATCCCAGCACTTGAGAGGCTGAGGCAGGAGAATGTTGCTAGTTGGAGACTAGCCTGGGCCTCATAGTGAGAACTTGCCTCAAAAAAAAAAAAAAAAAAAGGAGGAGGAGGAGGAGGAGGGGGAGGGGGGATGGGAAGAGGGAAGAAGAGGAGGAGGAGGAGAAGAAGAAACCATATTTGGAGACCATGGTTTGGGCACAACAGATAATTTTCGCCCCTAAATTGCAGGATTGCCAGGTAGAATACAGCATGCCCAGAGAGAGCCACATTTCAGATAAACAGTACCTATTTTGCATAAACACATCCCAAACAATGTATAAGACATATTTATACTAAAAAATTATTTGCTTATGTAAAAATCATGCTTAACTAAGTGTTCTGATTTTTCTCTGCTAAGTCTAAAGACTTTTTACATTTTTTAACAGGCTGTTTCAATGGACAGAACTAAGAAGTGTTCTTTGGTGCCAGGAATCGAACTCAGGGCCTTGTGCTTGCTAGGCGAGCACTCTAACCACTGAGCTAAATTCCCAGCCCAGAAGTGTTCTTTCCAGATAAAATCCACCACACCAGTGATTCTCATTGAAATCAGTACTACCCACTGCGGGTGGTGGCTCATGTCTGTAATCCCAGCAACTGGGGAGGCTGAGACAAGAGGAGCACAGATGGGAGCCCAGCTGGCTAATTTAGTGAGACACTGTCTCAAAATTAAAAATTAAAGGGCTAGGAATGTAGCTTAATGGTATGGGTTCAATCCCCGGTACCAAACAAACTAAACAAAAGAACAATCGTACAAAGGTTTTACTTAACTGTCTTGATCTTATCTATATACAGTATCTTTTTTCTCCCTTACCGTTAAGCTAGGTTCTCAGCAATGACCAACATAATTTGTTTTCTTTATCCCAAAATACACATTTAGCACAATGCTAAATTATAATGACAATACAGACTAGCAATACTACCACCAACCATGTAGTTATTAAAAACAGGTTAAGCGTTCTTTAGCTGCACACTTCCATGTAAACCCTGCTTTCAGGGTGTCACCTCATCTTTCTGCTGTCTCTGAAGCCAGCACGCCTCTGGCTCAAGTTCGCCAGAGAATCAGCATTTCATCTCCTGCAATGACCAGGACAAATGAAAGGCAGGGAAGAGACTCTGGGGTCCGACATGTCTTGGTTGTTACTTAAATCTCATTAACTGCTGGTTTTGGTCCCCCTCTCATCACAGGGACCTGGAACCTTCAGTTCCCTGAGCCGTTCTGGGTTTCATCACCTCCAGCTGGCTTGCTATTTACCGGCTTCTCCTTTGGAAAGTGCTAGGGTTTCTCCACTCAGCCAGCTCACCCATCTACTTTCTATCTTCCAAAATGGATTTTTTAAACAGTATTGGCTGGGGCAGTCTATCATTGAGCTGTGCCTCCAGCCCTTTTTCTTTTGAGGCACGGTCTCACTAAAGTTGTCTGGGCTGACCTTGAGTTTGTGATCCTCCTGCCTCAGCCTCCCGAGTAGCTGTGATTACAGGCATGCAGCACTGTATTCCCTGAAGCATGGTAAGGATTTGAGATCTCTCATGAGCAGTCCACTCCCTTTCTCTGTGGGTTTGTACTTTTTTGGTTCCTTGACTATCACTTCAAGAGTATTTCTGGAGAGCAGAGTTAACTGCGTGGGTTCCATCTGCCATGCTTCTGTGTTTTATGTAAACATTTTCCGTATCAGGCACGCAGAGGTGGTATGGTAAAAAGATTAAAAGAACACATCTTTAATGGGGGAGGCTATGCATGTGTGGGATAACGAGGTACACAGGAAATCTCTGTACCTTCTGCACAATTTTGCTGTGAATTTAAAACTGCTCTAAAAAAAAAGTCATGCTGGGTGTGGTGGTGCACGCCTGTAATTCAGGCACTTGGGAGGCTGAGGCAGGAGAATCATTGTGAATTCGAAGTCATCCTGGGCTACATAGTGAGTTCAAGGCCAACCTGAACTGCATAGCGAGACCCTATCTCAAAAAAAAAAGTCTATTAAAATACAGGCACATAATCTGGAGCCACAGAGTTTGGGCTAAAACTCCTTGTTATGTTACTTGCTGACTGCATAATCTAGGATTGTGTTTTCCACACTCAGATTACTATAAAATGGAATGATGTGTGTGTGTGTGTGTGTGTGTGTGTGTGTGGTGACACTAGAATTTAATATGCCCTCCAACGGCTTACAATATTATTGGAGAAAGGGTACAGAGTCCCTTCACAGGAAAGCACAAGATGAGTTTGGTGAATTCCACATACAGCTAAAGAAGAAAAATTCTGTGTTAATCTTCAAGTTGACTTTTCCAGGGTTAGCAGTCCTGGTTCCTGCAGTGCCAGTTTATACCTGCAGGTGGCAGCCTCTGTCACCAAAACTTGGTTCTCAAGCGCTTGACCTTGAGGAGAGAAAACCTATTCTTTCAATGGCTCCAGATCAGGCCACAGATATTTACTGAGCAACTATTATGTGTCAGGAAACAGGGGAACAGCAGTGGTCAAGCAGACACTCGGAACTTAGAGTAGGCAACAGTTCCAGAGCTTCGTTTGGAGAAGCTGAGGGAGCCTCCTGAGAACACCTTCTAGAAGGTATGTTAGTACCAGGCAAAAGCCCCACCTGGAGAGTCTTCTTTGGCAAAAAAGCAAAACAAAAACAAAAACAAAAAATAACAACATACTGTAAGGTCACTACTTACTACCAATTGTTTTCAGGCCTATTTGCACTTAAAAAGAGGGTTTTTTTGTTTGCTTGTTTTTGTTTTTTGAGATAGGGTCTCCTCACTATGTAGTTCAGGCTGGCCTTCAACTCACTATGTAGCCCAGACTGACCTCAAACTTGCAGTGATCTTCCTGACTCAGCCTCCCAAGGGCTGAGATTACAAAAAGAGGGGTTTTTTGTTTTTGTTTTTGTTTTTGTTTTTGTTTTTGAGACAGAGTCTTGCTTTGTAGTTCAGGCTGACTTACAAATCACGATGTAGTCCAAGCTGGCCTCAAACTTGTGGTGATCCTCCTGCCTCAGTCTCCTGAGTGTAAAAAAGAAATTCACAAGCTTTCATAAGCTGCATCCTTCAGGAAAAGTGTTGAATGCTAACTAAGGGGCATCCGGATTGTCATCAATACAGGAAGGAAGGCATTTGGGAGTAATGGGAAGAATGAACAGGAGGATTTAGGAGTGAAATGCTGCCAGATTTTTAAACCAAACATCTCCTTTTTAGGAAGAATTATCCAAAATTTGGAAATAAGACCAAGAGAGGGCAGTGTAGTCCTTCTGACCTCTCCTAGAAAGCTCTTTGTTAACGAGCTCACACAAAAATTGTTTAATTCTGAGGTGAAGTTCTACAAACTTTTTCCATAAAGATCCAGGGAGTAAATATTTCCAGGTTTGTGGGCCACAGACTGTGTGTTGATAACTCAACTCTGCTGTCCTAGATCTTGGTGGCTGTAGAGCAATGCAGCTTTACATGATACATAAATAAGTGAGTAGAGCTGGGTTCCAATAAAACTTTACTTAAAACAGAGCCCACTGCATGGTGCACTCCTGTAATCCCAGCATTCTGGGAGGCTGAGGCAGGAGGATCACAAATTGGAGCCCAGCCTGGCAATTTAGCGACTTAGTGAGACCCTGTCCTGAAATTTTAAAATGCCTGGGAATGTGGCTCAGTGCAATGCCCTCAGTTCAATTCCCAGCACCACAGATAATTTAAATTTAAAAATAAATTTTAAAAAACCACAAAGAGCAAGGCCAGATTTGGTTCACCTTCACATGCTTAGGCAAGGAAACATACATATATTTTGCTTTGCTATTTATTACTTATTAAAGGCTCAGATTCTTGCCCAGAAGAATGTTGGATTATTTCCCTCCAATACGAAAAAGAACCCAGTAGGCTTATTTTTATTAGTCTGCAGATTAACTGGTTTTGTACATAAATTTCCTACTTCCTCAAAATGCTCTCTGAACCAACTTCACCATCTTATTGTTTGCCTTCTGACAAGCTGAAAAAATTTTGGACACATGTTCCTTCTGTATTTATTTGAATGAGTCATATTTTAATTCTTGGCTTTCTGCTTTGTTATACTTTTGTTGTTTCCTAGTAATTAACAATAAAATCTATTCACTAATAAAAAGCACCATGTTACTGACAGTGGAAAAGCAAGGAGGAATTTAGGGACTGTTTCCTGTCCTGTTGGCAAACTCAGAGGGCAGAGAAAGAGAAACCCTTTGTAGCCAGGACAGTTTTTGTGCCTTGGCAATTGTATTAGTGAGGCTTCTGTTGCTGGAACAAAATATCTGACAAACACAGTTTAAGGGAGGGTATGTCTATCTCGGCTCACAGCTTCAGAGGTTCCAGTTCATGGTCAACTGTTTCAAAGCCACGCCCCCTGGAGACCACGCCTTCTGACCAGGCTCCACCCCCCACTCCACCATGCACTCATCCGTGGGTTAATGCATGGCTGTTTTAGGGCCCTCACAATCCAATCACCTCTCTAAGTGTTTCTTAATCCAATCAAGCTAACGATCAAGATTTACCATCACAGCAAGGAATGAAAAAAAAAACTCACATAGTCTCTCTACCCCACGAGGCATAATTCTTTATTGCTCCAAAATGGCAGATGGAATCAGTCAGTCTGTCTTATCTGGTCAAAGGTCATCTCTAGGATTTCACTTCCACATTTCAGTTCCTGCCTTCCCCAAATCCACTTCTTAAATTATTTTTTCCCGCTTTACTAGGGATTGAACCCAGGGCCTTCTACCCACTAGGCAAGGGCTCTCTAGCACTGAGCTGCACCCCAGCCCTTTTCACATTTTACTCTGAGACAGGGTCTTGTTAAATTGCATGGGCTGGCCTTGAATTTGAAATCCCACTGCCTCAGCCTCCTGAGTAACTGCGATTACGGGTGTGCGCCATTGTACCAGGTCCAAAAATTCACTTCTTAGAGCACAATTCTTCACTCAAACCCCAGGATTTTTTACTTCCAGTACATCACTCTTCAGTGACACACTCTGGCAGCTTCCCATTGCCTTAGCATAAAAGCACAACTTTCACCATGGCCTACAAGACCCTATATTAGTGATGACAAAACTTTTGGAGCTTTCAATGATGATGAACAGCCCACTGTGGCACGCGTGCCATAGGTTTGCCCCCACCGCCCAAGGGGATCTACTTCTGCCACCTTCTTAACTTCTTTTTTCTACTCTCTGACCAAGTCAAACTTATTCCTACCCCAGAATATTTGCACTTGCTGCTCTCTCCACCTGGAATGTGGATCCTCCAGAACTTTGAATGGGTGGTCATTGTTCACAAATTTTCATTTCAGCCTCAGTTTAGATGACACCTTTTCTTTTTTTTTTTTTTTTTTTTTTGGTGCTAGGGATCGAACTCAGGGCCTTGTGCTTGCTAGGCAAACACTCTAACCACTGAGCTAAATCCCCATCCCCAACACCTTTTCAAATAGGGTCTTCCCCATCTTATCTAATATAGCCTCCCTACTCCAGTCATTTCCCTGGTTACTAGTGCAATTGGGTATCTTTTCATACAGTTATTAAATGTTAGGGTTTTCTCTCCTGATTTTCTCCTGCTGGGCATTTAAAAATTATCTTTCAGGGTTGAGGATTTCACTCAGTGGTAGAGCGCTTGCCTAGCAAGTGCAAGGCCCTGAGTTCAATCCCAGCACCCCCAAAAAATATCTTTCTAGCTTTCCATTAAATTGTATCTTCTGTATTAATGCGAAGTTCCTTATTTACTCTGGATACAAACTCTCTTGACTTCATGCATTATAAATCTTTTCTTGGACTGCAGCTTATCTTTTTATGTAAGGTGTTTTATATGTGCATGAATTTGTCTATTGCTACCAGGGATTTGACCCAGGGGTGCTGTGCCACTGAACTATATCCCCACCTTTTTATTTTGAGACAGAGTCTCACTAAGTTGTGCAGCCTGGCCTTTAACTGGCAATCCTCCTGCCTCAGCTTTCGCAACACAGACATGTACCAAGCCTGGCTTTTAAAGTATTTTTATTTTTATTTTTTTTTTTAAATTAAGAGAAGACAATTTATTTAGAGGACAATTTATTTAAAAGTTGTGAAAAAGGGGGAAAAGGAGTTGATAGATAGCTACTGGACAAGTAGGGACCATTCAAAAGCGAAATACTTGTAGGCCCTTCACTGTAGCCCCTCTTTATTGAGGTTTTCCCCTTGGGTTGGCCCTTGGAATCTGAGTGGCTCTTGGGCTTGTCTGTCACCTCTGCCTTGATTTCCTTCAGCTCTGTGACCTGTCTTTTGGCAGAGGGCAAGCTTATGGGCCAGTGCCTTAGGATTAGTTAATGCAGATGCTTTTAAAGTATTTTTAAATAATGTTCTTTGTTGCACAGAAGTTTTTTTTGTTTTGTTTTTTCTTTTTTGGTGCCAGGGATCGAACTCAGGGCCTTGTGCTTGGGAGACAAGCACTCTAACCACTGAGCTAAATCCTATAGCCCCATGCACAGAAGTTTTAACTTAAAAAAAAAAAAAACTTAATTGTCCTCCTTTAGGTTGAAAAAAATTAATTGTAGTAAAATATCCATCACATAATTTCAGCTTATGGTTTAGTGCATTCAGGACATTCACACTGCTGTGCAACCATCACAGCATCCATCTCCACGACTTTTTCATCTCACAAAGCTGAAACTCCATCACCCACTAAACAGTACTCCCCATCCCTCCTGCCCAGCCCTGGGCAACCTCCATTCTGTTTTCTGTCTCTGTGAATCTGACGACTCTAAATACCTCATATTAGTGGATTCATACAGTATTGGTCATTTTATGTCTGGCTTATTTTAGTTAGTATTAGTTCTATCCATGCTGTAGCATATGACCAAATTGTCTTCCTTTTAAAACACTGAGGGGCTGGGGTTTAGCTCAAGTGGCAGTGTGCTTGCCTAGCACACTGACTATACTTTCTTTATCCATTCATCCATCAGTGGACATTCAGGGTGTATACCCCTTTTGACTATTATGAACAATGCTACTATGAACATCCGTGTTTGAGTACCTGTTTGAATCTCTGCTTTCTGTTCTTTTGGGTGTATACCCAGAAATGAAATTCCTAGATTATGTAGTATTTCTATTCAGTTTTTTTTGAAGAAACATCATACTGTTCTCCATAGCAACTGCACCATTTTATTTTTCCACCCACAGAGCACAAAGGTCTTAATGTCCCTGAATCCTCGTCCACACTTATTTTCTGTTTTTTATAGTAATCATCCTAATAGACGTGAGCTGTACCTCATGGTGACTTTGATTTGCGTTTCCCTAATGACAGTGATGTTGGACATCTTTTCATGTGTTTATTGGCTATTCGTATACCTTCTTTAGAGAAATGTCTTTTCAAATTTTTACGCGGTTTTAAAAAATTTTATTTTAACGGTACATTTTAGATGCACATAGTGATAACATTATTCTTTTTCCCATTTTTAATTGGGTTGTTTTTGCTGTTGTTGATGTGGAAGAGTTTCTCACATAGTCTGAATATTAACTCTTTATTGAGGCAATTTGCATATATTTTCTCCTGCTCTGTTTTTTTTTTTTTTTTTTTTTTTTTTTTTTTTTTTTTTTTTTTTTTTTTTTTTTTTTTTTTTTTTTTTTTTTTTTTTTTTTTTTTTTTTTTGGTGCTGGGGATTGAACTCGGGCCTTTGTGCTTGCAAGGCAAGCACTTTAACCACTGAGCTAAATCCCCAGCCCTCTGTTGTATCTTTTGATGCACTGAAGCTTTAAATTTTGATGTAGTCCTAGTTATTACCTATTTTAGATTTTGTGGCCTGTGTTTTTGGTTTTATAGGTCTCTGGTACCTTTTGAGATACTCTTGTTTGTTTGTTTTTTTCAGTACTGGGGATCGAGCCCAGGGGTGCTTTACCATTGAGCTATACCCCCAACCCTTTTTATTTTTTTATTTTTGAGACAGGGCTTCACTAATTTCCCCAGGCAGGGCTTGAATTTGAGATTCTTCTACCTCAGCCTCTCAAGTAGCTGGGTTTACAAGCATGTGCCACCACACCTGGGTTTTTACTTCCTTTTTTTTTTTTTTTTTTTTTTTTTTTTTTTTTTTTTTTTTTTTTTTTTTTTTTTTTTTGAAACAGAGTCTCACTGTGTAGTTCAGGCTGGCCTTGAACTCACTATGTAGCCCAGGCTGGCCTTGAACTCCCAGCAATCGTCCTGCCTCAGCCTCCTGAGTGCTGGGATTACAGGTGTGCACCACCACGCCCAGGGCTTTTATTTTTAATATAGTAAAATTGATCATAATTTTCCTTAACAGCTTGTGCATTTTTATTATTAAAGTCATCAGCCGGGAAAAAAACAGTCATCAGCTGGGCGTGGTGGCGCATGCCTATAATCCCAGCACTTGGGAGGGAAACTGAGGCAGGAGGATCATGGTGAGTTCAAGGCCAGCCTGGGCTACATAATGAGACCCTGTCTCATAAAATAAATAAATAAAGTCATCACTTCTTATCCAATAGTCTATATTTTCTTCTAAATGTTTTAAATTTGCTCTTAACCTCTGAAATTTACTTTTTCCTCTTTTTTCTTCCATTTTCTTTTTTTTTTCTTTCTTTTTCTTTTTTCTTTCTCTTCCATTTTCTTTCTTCATTTTTTGGAATTTATTCTTGTCTATGGGATGAGTAGGGGTCAAATTTACTTTTTTCCAGAGGGATAACAAATCTCATACCATTTTTTGATAATAATAGCTTATTATTATTTAATAATTATAATTATGCTGGTCATAATGGTGTCTATGATCATGATAAATGATATTTATTAAAGGCTTACCACAGTGGGTTGGGGATTCAGCTCAGTGGTAGAACACTTGCCTATCAAGCACAAGGCCCTGAGTTCGATCCCCAGCACCCTCAAAAATAAAAATAAATAAATAAATAAATGAAGGCTTACCATATACCAGGTCTTAGAGTAAGCTCTGTGTCTCTTTTTTTTTTTTTTTAATTTAAAAAATTTTCCAGGCTGGGGATTTAGCTCGGTGGTTAGAGTGCTTGCCTGGCAAGCGGAAGGCCCTGAGTTTGATCCCTGGCACAAAAAAAAAAAAAAAAAATTTCCAGCTGGGTATGGTGACACATGCCTATAGCACTCAGGAGGCTGAGGCAGGAGGATCATTGTGAGTTTGAGGAAAGTCTGAACTATATAGCAAGACCCTGTCTCAAAATAAATAAATAAATAAAATTTAAAAAAATTTTTGTTTGTACCTGTTCTCGGTACATGATTATCACATTCATTGATAGGAGTTGGTACATGTATGTAACACATTTTAATTCTTTTCACTTCCCCTTCTTCCATCTCACACCATTTTAAAACTTGTTAGTTTTTTTCCCACTAATTTGTAATATTACCTCAGCTTCCTCTCAGGTTTCCATCAGTTTGTTGATCCTTTCTTTGCAATATCTACCTAGCTGAGCTCTCAAAAACTCATTTCCTTTTCAAATCTGCCTGCTTTGTCTGTTAAGACCACACTCGTTGCTTAAGAATGTCTGCCTTACTCCAGTTTAGTCAGCTGGCCTTCCTTTATTTGTCTATCCTCTTGTACTGGTTTTGTCCTAGTAGCATGACAGAAGCATATTTGTCCAAACAAGCTAGGTCCTCCTTGGCTCCCCGAGCAAACCTGTCTGCCCTAGACCGAGCTGCTGGGCGTCAGCCTCATGCACCTTCCTCTTAGCTTAGCTTGGGGGTTTCCGTGAGCTTTCCTTGCCTCAGCCCATGAAGAGGCTCACCTGCTGTATGTGAAGGGCCCTGTTCTTCCCGTCTGTCTTCATTAATAAACCACACCCCTATGCTATAGGTAAAGTCAGGGGCTGAATTCTCCAAATCCAAAGCCATGTTCAATGCTTATGCCAAGAACAGTCAGCTTGCCCAGCCAAAGACTGGGCTGCCAGAGAGACCACAGGAAGCAGAAACCTTCTACCCACTGGCGCTTGAACATTTGTAAGCCAAAGCTCTGCCCACTTTCAGGTAAGCCTTCTCTGGGACAGAAAGGTTTTTTTCCCAATAATCTAATCCCTGTTCCAGCTGCCTGCTCAGGCCAAAGCTGTGCTCACATGGGTTAGGTCAAGGCCACCCGAGAGGCTTTCTACACAGGTCTTTGCCAGTTAAAATCCTGCTGAACTGCAGCAGGCACAAACTGCCCAGGGCAGGAATCCACTTGACCCACCATTTGCCTTTAAGCCCAGAGCCCTGACTGCACCGGAAATTTGATCTCCACATGTTATTTTAGCCCCTAAATGTCAGTAGTCCTTGTGTCTTCCCCTCGAGTTTTCTGAAGAAAAAATTTTAAATTAACATAATTTTCATGAGGTGATAATTAATTTTCATGAGGTGATAACACTCTTTTTGGCCTTTCCAAATTCCAAACCCACTGAGAAGGAGATGTGGGAACTGGGGGACTAGAGCTCCAAAGTATCAGCTTTATTTGTAAGGTAGGGTTTCTCTCTGGATCAAACCGATTTATTCAGTCACAGGCTGGGTTACTACTGCAAGGTTTTTCCACAGGGACAGGTTCCCAGGGTGGAGGAGGAAGTCATGAGTGTCCAAAGGTCAGGCCACAGCAAAAAAGACAAAGGAGAAAAGGACAAAGCAACACGCTTGGTGTCTTCTCGCAATCCCACCAATAAGACAAAGCACTCTTCATCTTGTAGGCAGACAAAAGAAAAAGGTTAGACGTTTTCCTTCGTTAGATTTTCCGCTGAGAAATGGAAGTTCCTTCTACCCACTGGCGCTCCTCTATGTAAATAAATGAAGGATAAGTTCCCTTCTAGCAGTTGCCTTTGGTTTGGGAACTTGCACTTGATTCAATAATGGTAGCCATGGCACCTGGGTCACATGATGTGTTTGTCAGGATTCTTTGCTTTGCAAGCCAAAACCAAAGAGGCTTAAGCACAATAGGGAACTCATATGATTCAGGGACTGAGCTCTGCTCGGGCAAAGCTGGATTCAGGGCTCTGATCAGTGCCACTAGGCCTCTGTGTTCAACCATCTCTAGGCTGCGGTCAGTATTGGTTTCACGCTCAGGCTGGTTCTTCCCAAGAAGTAGCAAAGCCAGGCCTCAGTTCTAGGCTTGCATCCTACCACTTCAGAACCCTACTGAGACTTTCTCCTTCCTGATATGTTTAGCAAAATCTCATATTTGACTTTCATCGGTGTTGCTTGGGTCATATGCTTCCTTCTGGATCAATTACCGTGAACAAAACAATACAGTGCTGTGCTTGGCCACACCTGGGTCCTGTGTCCACTCCTGGAGCCACAATCCAGTCCACCCAGCTGCATGAACCTGGGGGGTATTAGATTATTCCTCCAAGGAAAAATCAAAATATTCTAATCGAAGAAGCAAGGGAGTGAGTGCTAGGTGGGGAAAACACGGCCACCACACACAGGCGAAGCATGAGAAGTTAAACAGTAGCACCTACGCTACTTCCCTCAGAAGGGCTTCGGTGGCATCATGAGTCCTGGGGACCTCTGTCCAGTTCAGCCCTGCTCCGCCTGCCAGGTTCCTAGGAAACAAACTTTTTACTGACTTCCTTTCTTCAGCTATAAAATAAATTACTTGTTCTGTGTGATCTCAGACTCTTATTCAACAACCTTTGCTTCTTAGGCATTTGTTTAGCACCTGTTACATGCCAGGCACTATTCTACACTTGAAACAGAGTACTCTCATAAATAAAATGGGCAAAGTTCCCTGCTCTCCTGGAACTTACATCCTAGAGAGGAGACAAACATTAAACAAAATAAATAAATGCTGTGTGTTATGAAGAAAAATGCAGATGGGACTATTTGGGTGGTTTAAATAGAGAAAACAATGTAGGTAAAGCACAAGGTAAGTGCTATTCTATGGCAGGTATTGATCTCAGGCTCATTATTGTTATTTTCACTATTGTTATCGAGAATATTAAAAGTATTTGGTGACAGCCTTGTGTCTCTGGCACTAAGACCTCTCTGTAAGGTCTTTTTTCTTTTTTGGGGGGGAGGTGCTGGGGATCGAACTCATGTAGAATCTTTTTGATTGACATATAGTTCACACACCTTAATATTCACCTTTTTGAAATATACCACTCAATGGTTATTGGTGTATTTACAAGGCTGGACAATCATTGCTTCTAATTGCCAAACACATCTGTCATGCTCAAAAGAAACTCTATACCCACTAGCAGTTATTCCACATTGTCCCCTCCAGCCCCTGGCAACCACTGATCTGCTTTCTGTGGATGGATTTGCCCATTCCAGATATTTCCTATACCTGGAACCATAAGCTATGTGGCTTTGGTATTTGGCTTCTTTTGCTTAGCCGGTTGTTTTCGGGTTCATCTATGTTGTCTCATGTATAGTACTTCATTCCTTTTTGTGGTCGAGCAAATCCTAGCCTATTGCCTAACCCCGTTCTTCATTACTCCTCTTCCATATCCTAAAGTTGGTGGCTAGCCTGTCTCCAATCATACTCTGCATTACCGACTCTCCACTTCTTCTTTTTGGATTAATGATTCTCCCTCCTGACACCTCCAGCTGTCCATTCAGGCCTCTCACAAACGTCACCTCTGCACAAAGTGTCCTTGAGCATTCTCCACTCCCAGCAGGCCCTGCTTCTCTTTCCTGAGTACTGCACCTCCTCTATTTCACCTTATGGCATTTTTTTTTCTATAGTTACTTAATTTTACCCCTCTGACTACACTGTGGCTGCTGTGGAGTCCCCAGCAGTGTTTTTGCCCTTGACCTCATGCTTCAGATGTAATAAATGCTCAACAAATATTTGCTTACTTGCTGGTATTATAGCCCAGCAATACTAAGCCAGGGGCAATTCTGCCCCGAGATATAGCAATATCTGGAGACATCTTTGGTTGTCCCAACGAGGGGTCGGGGATACTATTGGTCCTAGAGGGTAGAAGCCAGAGATGCTGCTAAGCCCCCTCTACTGCACTGGAGAGCCCCCCACAACAAAGAATTATGCGGCCCAAAATGTCAACAGCGTGGAGGCTGACAAACCTTCCCATAAGCTAATGAGGCTCCTTTTGAGTAGGTTAGCAATAAGAGGTCAGAAGAGATCTGTGCACCAGAATTTCCAGTGGCAGGAAATTCTCCTAGTAAATTCATTCCTTTTTTCGTTTCTGTTTTTAGGAGCTGAGGTTGCCGTAAGCCGGGTGCAAACTCTTTCCTAATGCCACAGAGGTGTCCTGGGAGCGTGGATGGTATTTTCACCACTTGTTGGCTTCTGAGCACGGCGAGTGACCTCCCAGGAATCCTTGAAGTGCTAGGAATGTAACTCTATCAAGGAAGAAAACTCAGGGCTGCTTAAATCCAGCAAAATGTCAAACGGGAATTGCGCCCCTCGGGGAGGGCGGAGCAAGTGTTTCTGAAAGCACTCTCTCCCGCTTTCTCAACCAAGGTGAAACTTCAGAGCAGGCTCTGGAATCAGTGCTTCAAGGGAACCTGAAGGCCTGTTGCCTCACTCTTCCAAAAAAGTGCAAAGGAGCTCAAGAGAGGGTTCTGTCTGCCACGTGCTTCAGTGAGCAACTCGTTCGCAGGAATCTCGTTTGCTGGAGACTTGAGGCACGTGGGTCACTGGACTGAAAACAGCAACCCCATCAGAGCAGAGGTGACCAGCTTACAGTCACCTCTCATGTTCCTACTCACCCAACCCAACCGGTTCCTGTGAACTGACACGGAAACTGAGTAATATACACCCTGAAAATGAAAGGTAGGCTTGGTCTGAAGGAGTCTGACAAGGCCAGAAATAGGGGTTGACATATTATTTTTTTAAAAAGCTTGTCCTTGGGGTAGAGTTACCTGACAGGCTGGCTGGGACTTAGCAGTGGTGTGCATGTTTGAAAGAACAAACTCTAGTGCATTTGGCAGAGACAGAAATGCCAAGCAGAGGATTCCGAGAGGCGCCACCCTCTCTTCTGGATGCTCTCCAATTTTCGTGCCATTAAAATAAATAAATAAATAAATAAATAACACGGCAAGGTGCAACTTTGTTACTGGATTTTTTTGCCTTTTATACACGAAACGAACCTTTTTTGGTCTATATATTTGACAAAGTGCCACTCACGACGTGAGTCGTTCAGCTCAATTTTGATGAAAACCCTTGAGGACAAAAACATACAGAGTACTTGGCAGATTGTGAACTGCAAAAGTGTTTAATGATGACAGTAATTAGGATAACGGAGTAATGTGTGTTGAGTGGATGGTTGGCAGGACTTTATGTATATTAAGAAAGTATAAAAAAAGGATCATTTAAAGAACCAGATGGAAATCCTCAGAGTTACTGCAATTCTGTCAAAGGTGAACTGGAGACTGTGGGTTTTTTTTTTTGTTTTTTTTTTTTTTAGCTGGGGATCGAACTCAGGGCCTTACGCTTACAAGGCAAGCACGCTAACTGCTGAGCTAAATCCCCACCCCCTCTCAAAAGTGAACTAGAAAAGGACTAATGATGTTCCTGGGTGACACATATTAATGTTTGAGCTAGACTAAAAATGGTTCCAAATTGTATTACTTGCCCCCAAAACTCAATTTTAAATTGTTTGCGAACCCCATTCATTCAATCCTTCCCTTATTCAATAAACATTAGTTCGTTTTATTATTTATGTTCCTATTCAATTATTCCTCCTTTCACTCAACATTTACAAACTCCCCTACTGTGGGCCAGGCATTGCGTTAGAGTCTAACAATGTACAATAGCAAATAATCCTTGCTCTTGGGAAATGTAGAGTCTAGTGAAATGTTCATTCATTCTTTCATCCACTGAAGAAAATATTTACTGTGTGCCCAAATGTTTTGGGAGTACTGCAACAAAAAACACAGGATCCTGAGATGATGGAACTATATCCTAGTAGGTAGAAGGCAGAGCAAGGGCAAAGATTTTGAGGCAGCTGTGAGCATGACTGAAGGCCAGATGAAAAAAGGACATGTCACCAAATGAGGTGGAAAGGTGAGCAGGGGCTGGATTATGCAACACCCTACAGGGCACTGTATACAACCCACATACAAAAACATATACCTTCCTATTAGATTACACGTTCCCCATTAGATTTAGCTGTTATTCTACATTAATAACTGCAGATGAATATTACTTATAGTAGTCAATATCTGAGGAAAGCTACATGATATCTTTGTTAGAGATCTAAAAAGAAAAAAAGGAGCGCTTCCTTTATAAGGTGGCAGGAGGAAGAAAGGACTCAATCTTTGCAAGTCTTTAGCCCTCCATATCCTCCTTAGACTTCCAAACCAGAGGCCAGGACAAGATTTGCTTGTCCAGGTAAACTGTCATGAAAATTAAGATCGGGGCAAAGAAATTTGGGGTATGGAATTTACTCTCAATTTGGCCAGAACCATCTGCAAAGTTTGAAACACTTATTTTTAATGGGTCCATAGTGTCCCTTCTAGTCTAATAGAGATGTATAACATTTCTCAATTCTTACTAAAACACTATGAAAAATGTCTCTTCTGTCCAAACAGGTTGCCACCCTAAATCATTCCAGTATATTAATTATGGAAGTGCCGTTAGAGCTGTGAACCTCTGTTTCTCCATATGTATACTACAGAATAATATGTGACTACACAAGCCTGGTCTCTTCCAGATTTTGTTTCAAGAAATGGTGCTACTGAGGCAAGAAGATTGCAAGTTCCAGGCCAGCCTGGGCAATTTAGTGCAACCTCGTTTAAAAATCAATCCCTACCCCCCAAAAAAACCATGAGACTAGAGATGTAACTCAGTGGTAGACCCAAGGTTCAATTCCTAATACAGCAAAAAAACAAACGATAGTGCTATTATTTTTTATTACCCTTTAAAAGACATGGTTAAAACAGACGTTTCCCAAGCAGCCCATCAGTAATTCTCAGTAATTTAATTCAGATCCTATGTCTGGGGAATCCTCACAGTTTCTGGGCTCAAGACAGTCAAGTCCAAGTCCAAAACGACTACAACTCATGGACTACAACTTCCAGGAAACACTACGTCCGCACCCTCTGCGCACGCTCAATCTCAGTGATTGCATAGGGCATCGAGCCCGAGTGGGAGGGGCTTGGCTTCGGCTGCGAATCGGGGCGGGGCTGGAGGCGTGGTCAGAGGGGGCGGGGCTGCCGGCCAGGCCCGGAACACGCTAGTGGAGCGGAAGATGGCGGCGGTAGTGGCGGCTGCAGCTGGGACCCCTGTCGGGCTTAGGTGGAGGAACCACAGGCTCTGACTGCGCTCTGGCTCCTGTGCGAGTGGCGGAGCGTGTGCGAGGCCCGGCGCGTCGGGCAAGGGCGGCAGCGGCTACTGCGCGCCGCCCTGAGGAGCGCCCCGGCGGCGGCGGCGCGGCTGCGGCTGAGGAGAGAACCGGCTCCGGGCCTCCGCGTCCTCCTGCTCCCCCGGCCCCCCGCCTCCTCGCGGGGGCGGCGGCGGCGATGTTCTCTGTCCTCTCGTACGGGCGGCTGGTGGCCCGCGCCGTGCTCGGCGGGCTTTCGCAGACCGACCCCAGGGCCGGCGGCGGCGGCGGCGGCGGCGGCGGCGACTACGGGTTGGTGACGGCGGGCTGCGGCTTCGGCAAGGACTTCCGTAAGGGCCTCCTCAAGAAGGGCGCGTGCTACGGGGACGACGCGTGCTTCGTGGCCCGGCACCGCTCGGCGGACGTGCTCGGTGAGTCCCGGGCCCGGTCCCCTAGCCCCAGGTCCGCCTCCGGGGACTCCCCGACGCGAGGCTTCCCCGCTTTGCAGCGCGCACACGCGGGGAGCGCCGGGCGGCAGCCTGGCGGCGTGCCAAACGCTCCGAGGCGCGTTTTTCCTTCCGAACACCCCCACCCCCCATCTTAGAGGGGAGGAAACTGAGGCGCAGAGCCGAGGAGCCACGTGCTCAAGGTCACTGCTTGAGAATGTGACCAGGCTGTCCCCATCCACAACCGCACTGTTATTAGTCACTTGGCTTTGTCGGCCTCAGGCGACCTGTCCTCTCTCTCGGGGACACCTGCAGGCTCTGGTTGCCTCCCTCCTTCCTCTGGGTGCCCCGGGGGTCCCTGCTTCCTTGCGTGCTTCTGACGCCACAGCTTGGCCACCAGCTGCGGGATCCCAAGCAAACAAGACTGTCGGGAGCCCCTCACCCCGCGACAGCCCAGCTGCATTCTTTTCGCCGCCTCGGTCGTGACCACATCTTCGTTTTCGGAGTCTCGTAGCGGAGGCTAGTGGCCTGGTGATAAAAATTCTCGCAGTGCTTTCTCCCAAAATGATTTCGTCCACTTGAGGTCACTTGGGATGGCAGACAGTCTCTTTGACCCAAAATAGAATGGTCGAACCTGCCTGCAGACTGTTGCCAAGAAGGCCTTGAGAATTGGCCACAGGTGCTTCCCAAGGCCTGTTCCAGTTATATCTTTGAGAAGTGAAAGACTAGGGAGAGAGCGTGCAGAAAGGGCTAAAATAGAATTCACGAGCAATCAGAAACTTTACCGGGAGGTACATCTTTGAAGATTTTATGTATGCCACAGAATTGTATGCCATTAAAGCCTTTTGAGTAAATAAAGCACTTCCTTTGAAATTGAAGGACATGCTGTCATTGAATTTAGATTCAAATGTCACTTTCGTTTTCTCAGGTGAAATCGAGTTTTTGGTTAGTTTAGATTTCGTATGCTAAGGTAAAGTTTGGCATTGGAACAAAAGGTTCTGTAAGTTTTTTATGACGTTAATTATTTTTTAGTCTCATCTCAGAATAACTGCCTACTGGCTTCGGTTTTACCACTTGTAGTATTTGTGAATATGAGACTAGAAAATGTTGTTCTCAGATTAATTTAGAATGACCCCATTACCTGGGTTAAAAAAAAAAAAAAGATTGAGTATTTAGGCAACACTGTTGACCTTAACCTTTGGAAGACACATTCTTCAGAAGGTCGGGGAGCTTACAGGTTCAAATTGTAGGAAGCCACTCTGAAGTCAGTTTGAAAGACTCATTATCTTTTTTAAGAGACTCGATAACTATTTTCCTGCTGCATTTAGAAGTACTTTACTCAATGAGCCTGTTACCTGTTCTGATTTTAAAGTTGCAGTCAGACTGAGAGTGTAGCTTAGTGGCAAGAGTGCTTTCCTAGCGTATCTGAAGCCCTCAGTTTGGTCCCTACTACGACCACCACCAAAAAAAGTATCTGCAGTTATAGTCACAGTACAGCTGGATCGGATAATGAACAACTAAAGTTTACCTTATAAATCTGCTTATGAAATAGGCTTTTGTGAAAGTGCTGCGATTTCATTAATGATTTGGGGGTACAGTAGTCCCCCCCTTATCCACAGTTACACTTTCCTTGGTTTGTTACCTGAGGTCCAAAAATGTTACATGGAAAAGTTATAGAAATACTTCATAAGCTTTAAAAATTACATGCCATTCTGAGTAGTATGATGCTCTCGTTCATGATATCCAAGTTGTATACACTACTTATCCATTACCACTTGGTAGCCATCTTGGTTATCAGATCTATTAACCAACTGGGAGAGACCCATTCACATAACTTTTATTACAGTGTATTGTTTAAACTGTGCTGTTTTATCAATACATATTGTTAGTCTTACTGTACATAATTTATAAATTAAACTTTTTAATGGATATGTGTGTATGTGATAGAAAAAACAGTAATTACAGTACTATTTGGATACAGGCATCTATTGGGGCCTTAGGATGTATTCCCAAGGAAAAAGTGGCATTTAAATCTATCAAATCCCTATGCTGAAGTTTGATTTAAAATTTTAGAATGCTACCTTCACAGTGGGGTGGCATTTAACAATATTGGAAATTTTGGTCAAAACCCATTCTATAAAGCATAATTTCATGCTGTGGCATTCTGACTGAAACCAGCCCTAGTTTGAGGTTCAGTTTTGCCACTTAGTAGCTCTGTGATTTGTGATCTAGAGTGGAGCCTCCCATGAGGCTCATTTTCCTTCTCTAGAGTAGGATGAAGGGAATGGACTACCTGACCTTTTAAGAGTACAGCTTCTGACTGTCAGATCATGTTTTTCCTTTTGTTTTGAAAAGATGGCAGCTCTAATAACATGCATTACTTCCTATCTTGTTTACATGACACTTACTATAGATTTCTTCTGTTTTGTATCTAAACCAGTACAGTTCAAGATACCCTTGGTTTGCATCCTTTGACTGTCCAAAGGCTCTCTTACTCAGAAAAATGTGCACAGAGAAAAAGTTCGCAAATGCTTTTTGGGACTTCTCTGACTGCGTGTAGTTCATCAATGTGCCTACCTACAGGTCCATGCATGAGTTTCAGGTTCACATCCCCAGCTCTGTACCTTTCCTGAAAAGGAATCAGGCATAACCAGGCCTGTGGTAGCTTGTATGACAAAGGAGTGATGGTCAGCCATACTTGACAGAGATCTCACATGCACATATGCACATGGCAGAGATGGGGACAGTAAGGGACAGGTTCTCCAGGACTGTCCTGTTGTGGAGGAGCTCTTCCAGAAAGCCATTGTGGGAGTCACCTGAAATAACTCCCTAAATTGGCCTCATTTGATCCTTGGCTGCTGTGATCCACTTCATAGGATGATGGCTTTAATTTTACTGACATTATCCCATCACAGGCTGGTCTGATGATCTCTTGCTGTGAAAAGTGGTGAGTCTCAGTGAGTCTTTAAAACTGCTTTCTGTTGTAGAGGTCAGAATTATAACCTGAATTGCATTAAAAGGCTCTTTTGACCCGGGCACGGTGGCACATGCCTATAGTCTGGTATGCTGGGAGGCTGAGGCAGGAGTCATGCAAGTTTCATCCCAGCCTATGCAATTTACCCAGACCTTGTCTCAAAAAAAAAAAAAAAGGCTGGGCTGTAACTCAGTGTGAAGGTCCTGGGTTCAATCTGCAATTCTGAAAAAAAAAAAAAAAAAAGACTGTGTTGAATAATTAAGTTGTATTGAACTTCAGTGCTTTTGAACCTTATAGTTCTATAGATAACTCTTCTTCTTTGGATTAACAAAATTTATTGCTAAGGATCTGTGCAATTTAGATTATTCACTGTGGTCATTTGGGACTCCTTAACTGTTAGAAATGAAAGCTGTTTATTTCTTTTGTGTGAGAAAGAAAATACTGTTTTGTTTCTTTAATTTAGAATTGATCTGTCCTATTAGTCATGCAGTGACTAAAAGTACTTGGTGCTTCACAACATTTTTGTAGTCCCCACTGGATTTCTTCTAGGAAAAACTAACTATGGTGGGTGTGGTGAGACATAGGAACCACTCCTATCCCCTGGAAAATTGGCAAAGGTGCTTTGTCTTTCTTAAATCCAACAGGAGTAAATCAGTACCCACAAGAGCTATGTATGCTTTTTCTTGTTCCTCCTTCCCCGTGGCTGGTCCTGAGTTCTCTTTTTCTCTCTATGGCATGGCTTACCTAGGTACACCAAAAAAAATGTGGGAGCTGCCTATTGTAATCACTGGGCATCCCACAGCCCTAAGCTGCTTAACAGTAGAATCAAAGACAGTTGTGAATCCTAAGACTTAGAAACCTTTTAATCCAGTCCTTCAGTGTTGCTGATGAGGAAACAGAGGCCTGCAAAGGGTCAAATGATTTTAGCGTTGCTCCACTAGTTATTGGCAGAACAAGGCACCCACCTAATTTTCTTTCCCTATTTTCTTTCCATTATACCACTGGTCAGTTTTTCTTGATAAGATACATGAATTCTGAGCCAGTCTGTCTCCTGGTACTATTTGTCTTTCTAATGCTTTGCCCACTTAGGTAGGGGGGGGAGAGAGAGAGAGAGAGAGAGAGAGAGAGAGAGAGTGAGTGTGTGTGTGTGTGTGTGTGTGTATGTATAACTTATTCACTCTGACTCATAACTGAAATGTGACAAAAACTCCTCTGCATGTTAAACCACAGTTTGTAGAAACCACTTATTTTAAAATGGCAGCCTAGTCTACGCCATGTAAATTCTGACCTCTGAATATTGAGTTAAAAAACAATTCTTATAAGACTGTGGGATGTTTGTTTGAGCTTGGTTTAACTTGGAACCTAAACATGAAAGTAAAATAATTTTGTCTTCCAGCCTTTGGATTTGATTTTGACTGTGGCCAGGATTTTGAATTGTTTTTTTGTGAGTCTCACCAGTCTTAAAAATAGTCTTAAAATATAAAGATTATATGAACAATAAACTGATCTAAATTTTATTTAGGAAGTGAATGGATTAGGTAAATTTCATATTTATAATCATAATTTTATTATACTTGATAGAATTTCTGTATCTGAAAATGAGTTTCAATAAAGGTAGTCACATATAAAAAATGAAAAGTGTATATGCATTAATTTTGGCCTTTCAAAAAGTCCTCTTTGGAATTTCAGTTAGATTTTAAGTCATGTCAGGAAACCAATCTCATTACTATATAGTCATAATTAAAGTCTAATTGCAGTTCGATCTACCTGTTGATACAAATATGGCCTTGATTAATTCTTTTTTTAAAAATCAAGCTGAATAATTTATATGCCACAACATTGACTTTTTTTGGGGGAGGCAGGGTCTTGCTGTACAGTTCAGGCTGGCTTTAAATTCATTCTGTAACCCAGGCTGGCCTCCCTCCTGGGTGCCGGGGTTACAGGTGTGCACCACCATGCCTGGCTACAAACTTACATGGACATATGTTTTTCATTTTCTTGGGTATATGCCTGGAAGTGGAATTGTGGGGTCACATTGTAATTCTTTAACTTTGTAAGGCATGCAGTTTTAAAATATAATTTATACAAGAAATTATTTTAAAACTGCATCAAATATGTAAGTTGTGAGATCAGTCAGTACTTTAAATATGCCTATTTCATAATGATCCATGTGCTTTTCAGAGAAAATTGTGGAATGTTAAGGAAGTGTGAGAATTGTGAGTTTAGTAAAAGAGACATCTATGAGTTTTATGAGCCACGGACCAATTGCTGTCTGACTTTTCTGAATGTTTTGTCATTCTCTGATAAGATTAAGTGTTGACAGGTGGAGGAAATTTGCTGTTTTCTTTGTAAACTCCTACTCTTCGGATTTTTTTTTTTTCAATTTTGCTCTATAGCTGTACTTTTTATAAGATAATTATTTTCATCCTTATTTTAAGAGACATTTCTTTATTTTTTATAGTTTCCCAGTTACCTTGTTCACAAGTCTGTAATCTAGAGTTCTTTGGTTTAGTTTTAACATTTTCTTAAATTCCAGCTTTTTTCTCAATTTGTTAATAATCTCTAGAGGATTCTAGGTGAATCCATAAAGAGATTTTAAATTGTAGCAGAAGGTAAGAATGGAAACTGCTTGGGGGTTGGGGGGAGTAAAGGGTGGGGGGGCTGTCCTCTGAACTTTGGCACAGCTTTGTGAAACTGGGCAATTCATAACCTGAATGGTTGCAACAGTGTCCAAGTGAAATTTGTACTCAATGTGTGGCTCCAGAAACACTACACCAGGCCAGAGCGTGTCCTACAGCCATGTCCACTGAATAGATCAAACACTTAGGGCAAGTTCAAGCTAAATGTCAAGTTCATTTCATATCTGTTGTCATCCTCCCCCCCCCCATGCCTTTTAGAGAGACCTTCCCTGGGGCTTGATGTTGAGAATTGACAGGAAAATGCTTTGGAAAAGTAAGTTAACATTTTATTTCTAAGGAAATTTGACTTTAGTCAGTTGAAAATAATGTGCTTTGTGAGTTTGCCTTTCAAAATTAGTTAACTTTTGATTTCTTTTTAAGAAGTCGTGTCCCAGATCCTTGTTTTTGCTGTTAGTACTAAAATTTAAGGATCTGTCTTGTTTGGGAGTTATATATTTTAGAAATCTGAGTTGTCTGTCTCCCTGAAATCTATAAATCATTTGTTTCTTATGGTTAAACAATTCACAAAATCACATCATAAATCTAGACTTTGCAAAAGCTGATCCACTGCAGAAGGCATTAGGCTGGTAACACACAAGTTATTATTCATTTAAACTTGAGTTGGCATTTGGCACACTTTTTTTGAATTTAAATTAAAAGTTTTTAAAAAAAATAAATAAATGTTAAGTGCTTTCAAATAAGACCCCAAGGAGAATTTGGGGTGGATTGGGGAGAAGGAGACAGGTACTTTTTTTTTTTTTGAGACAAGCACTTTTTAAGGAATGAAAGTACTTTGTTTCTATTAGCTATTTAATACCTAACATGAAACCCAGGTCTACTAACTTACCTATCTGTGCTTATGCAGTGCTTTAGATTTGCAAAACATTTGCGTTGTAACTTTTAAATCTTTGTAATTTTTTGAAATAGCATTCTTATCTCCACTTAATCTGAATCTGTTCCCTCATCTATAAAATTGACTGATTAGGAAGGTTGGTACAGCTTGTATCATAGTTAGGACTGGAACCTACATCTCTTGCTTATGTGTCTATGCTTTTAAATAAATGGTTCTATTTTGTGCTTATAAAAGTAACACCTGTTCAGAAAAATACTGTATAAAACACCTGTAACTCATAACTTGGCTGTAGTTAACATGGTACCTCCAGTCTCTGTGTGTGTGGTTGTATATATACACACTGTTAAATAGCATTAGATTTCTGTGTATTCTGCACTGCAGAATACTTTGATGTAAATTGAGCATGTGTCCATACAATAAGCATAGCTGCATCATATATATTTTGCATGTATGGTCTTCAGTTTATTAAATCAATCTTGTTTTTAGTTATTTGGATTGTTTCTAATTTTTTGTTAAAAATAACACTAGAGCAAGTATTTCTGTATATCTGAACATTTCCTTAAATTCCTTAAGAGAAATTCCTGGATCAAAGGCCATCAGCATTTGCAAGGCCTGTGATGTAAATATTATCATAACGCTCTCAAAAAAGGTTAGACTACTTTATGCTTTTCCAGCTGTTGTGAGATTGTTTTTATTAGTAACCTTTGTTCATCTTGGACCTGTGCATTTAACATTTATAAATTTACGAGGCTCTTAAACAGTTATTTTTGATGTGAATCAGTTTCTAGCTAGTGAATAGTTGTAGAATTGATTGAATTGTTGCTCAGCATCCCAAAGACCTGCTAAGTGACTGCAAAAGCTTTGCCAGGAACTACAAAAGTGACTTCCTACAAAGAGTGCTTTCTACTGAAGGGCCTGTACTGTTGATTTTACTCAAGCTGATTCCAGTACATTTTTGCACTGGTTTTTTTTTTACTTGTTAACAAATTATTTGGAAAAGAAAGGGAATTTATTGCTTTTTGGACTGTTTTGACTACATTTTGATCTCTGAAGAATCATCTAGCAAGTTTTTTGACTTAGCAGAATTAGTCTGTGCCATCCTTGGAGGTAGACTGAAGTTCAAGGCCAGCCCGGGCTTCATAGGTCAAGGCCAACCTGAAGTACATAGCGAGACCTTGTCTCAAAAAAACCGAAAAGAAAAAAAAGAAGAAATACATTCTATATAAAGGTGTTAATGTATTTACAGATCATTTGAATTCAGTGTAGCCAATTTATGCTAATCTCTAACCATCTTATTCTTTTATCAAGATTTCAAATTGAAAGTGATTGACCTGTTTTTTCTTTAGTGGGTTAAAGAAGGAAAACATTTTCAACATTTTAGTTAGGTTGTTCAAACTGAGGTGAAGGGACACTGTTTTTGTATTCTGAGTCATTGAAATTTCTCTGAAAATATATATGTGGCATTTTAATAAGGGAAAGGGATAAATGGGGATGCCTGAAATGGAGCCTTTGATTCCAACCTAGTTCATACTATGAACATAATATCGTGTATGAAATGTAAAGTATAGTTTTGTTTGTTAGCCTTTATTTTTATCAGGAATTTCTAAAATGGTCTTTTTCTTGCAATGTAATTTAGAGTCCTAGACTTGAAGAGAAGGAACTCTAGAGAGAATTTGTGCTCTTGCCTCTTGTTTCACAGAGGAGGAAACCAAAACTTAGTGAAGTAATTTAGCCAGTGTCCGGGGTCCAGTCAGTGGCAAAGAAAACTGAGAGTGGTACTGTCTCCAGAGTCATTTTTAGTGCTCGCTGTCCAGCAGCTTGCTCTTTTTTAATGGTCTGTGCAGAGGACATTTGCTGTGAGCTCCCACCAGGACATGATGCCTTGCCCAACATCAGGATCTGATACTGGTTTGCTCCTTTTG
The DNA here is from genome assembly GCA_004026905.1 of Hystrix cristata. Taxonomy (NCBI): domain Eukaryota; kingdom Metazoa; phylum Chordata; class Mammalia; order Rodentia; family Hystricidae; genus Hystrix; species Hystrix cristata. The sequence goes on from PVJO010004745.1 coordinate 25,330, forward strand.
GAGTTCTTGGCTAACAGTTTAACTACCGGAGTGTTGGTACTCATCTAAGAGAATGCAATGTGGGTATTACACCTTTTCAGTACAATCAGCTAAATTCATTATCTACTGGTTGCTTCCTGTTAGTCCCGACAGGTACTGTGGAGGAGACCAAGATGAACAACACAGACTTCAAAAGCCTCAGGTTTGGAGAAGGCAAACAGGCGCCCAGGGTCAGTGTAGAAGAATACACACAAGGCGTGTGGAAGCATGGAATCAGGCCCAGAGAGAGGTTTTCAGTAAGCTGTGGTAAATGAGAAGATTGAGGTGCTCCATCTGGAGCAATCAGCGAGATTCCCCAAACTACCGCTATTCTGTGGCTGCCAGGGTCGAGCTAAGGGCCACTGTTGAAAATTGATGTTAGAAAAATGGGTTGAGGACAAATTTTTGAAGGTCACTGTTGCTATGTTAAGGAGTTGGGTGTTTTTATGTTTTTGTTTTTTGGTAAGTTGCTGTAGAATATGTTTTTACTTTTCTTCCTTTTGGTTTGGTTGTTTTTGAAGAGGTAGCACAGTCAAAGCCTATGAAATGTAAAAGGTATTCAGGATTCATGAGATCGCATGGTGGGAAGTCTATTTCTCAGGCTTGTCTCCTAGTTACAAAGTCCCTCTCCCGAGAGGCAACCAGTTTCTTGTACTAGTTACTAGTTACTAGTTTCTTGTATATATGTGCTTCTGGAGTGTTTTTATACGCAGAAGCAAATAAGGACAGTGGAGTAACACAGACAAGGCAATGTTATAAAAACCAAATTGATACAGAGGGTGCAGTGGGAGAATGGGGTAGAGATCATTTAGGGAACTACTGAAATAGTATGAGCATGAAAGAGCTTCAATTAGGACAGCAGAAAGTAGATGGGCTGCACACATGTTGCAGACACATCAGCAGAATTTAGAGTAGAACAAAGAGTATGAAGGAGGAAGAAGAACTGAAGTTGGCCTTGAGGATTTGCACCTGGCAGGTTCCTTAAGATTTCTAGCCTGGGAATATGGTGCTCGGGCTGCCATTATTCAGGCTGGCAGATTCAGAAGGAAGGATACTGTTTGGGAATGGAAGGCCGGAGGCATTTCAGAGGCAGAACTGTCGGGCTTGCAAGGTGCTTCCATCCAGCTGGTCTGGATTTGAGTCCCAAGTGCTAAGGCATCCACGGATGTTAGGCCAGCCACCAGGGATGAAAAGATGGTTAGAGGCACTGCAGTTGTTGTAATAACCAAAGGAAATGGTTAGACCCTTTAAGTATTACTAGTTGTTTTAAGATTGCCCACTTAAAAAGGGGGGGGCAGGCATTTCTTCAAAGTGCAGGTGAATCTTTTTCCTATTCCTTAGTACTTGAAAATGTTACTATTGAATGTTTAATGGGATATTGAATGGTGGTGGATATGTGGCTAGAAAAACTGAATGGACCACTCATCTTTTATACATTATCTTTGCGTGGGTATTGTCTTCCAGTTGTGACCACAGACTAGTGTGTGTATAGATGGCAGCCTACAGCCAAGGGTCAGAGACTTTTTTTCTGATTGCTGCAGGCTAAACTGGCCTTTGTGTTGCCAGTTGATCCTCTTTAAAGATAGGCATATGTCTCATACACGGAATGTCAGTGGTGAGCTAAGTACTGTGGCAGGCACTTGCTGGCATTATTACCCTGTTATCCTCCTACTAGACCTGTGATAGGATTCTCATTTATAAGTAGAGACAGTGAAACTCAGGTTGCTGCTCAAGGATGCCATTAGAATGCTCCTCGTCCTAGTCCTGACGCTGGAGTTAGAATCCAGATCTGCCTCCTGAGCCAGTGCCCTCGCCCAGGATCCACACCGCCTTTGAAGTTAAGAAAGATCCTTTAAACTTTCTTTTACTGAGATGCTTTTTTTGCTGAGTGTAAGTACTACTTAATTATTAGCTATACCTAAACTAAAAGTGGAGCAAGCCCCTTAATTAAGATCAATAAAAGCTTCCCAAAGCTGTCTGGCTTTGGTGGCCTCAGGGCCTGCCTTTCCTTCCCCAGGACTCCTAAATGCCCTGACTTGTGTGCTGCATCATTTGTGCTGATTAATGGTGAGCCGCTTCCTGGCATTGGATGTAATAGTCATTTATGTGGAGCTCAGGATTCTGTGCTTAGAACTCTCACCTAGGGCTGGGGATTTAGCTCAGTGATTAGAGTGCTTGCCTTGCAAGCACAAGGGCCTGAGTTCGATCCCCGGCACCACAAAAAAAAAAAAAAAAAAAAAAAAAACTCTCACCTAACCTTTACGACACATGCTTTATCCTTATTAATTGATTTTTTGTCTTTGTTGTATTTTGTTTGTTTGTTTGTTTTGTTTTTTTGAGACAAGGTCATACCTTGTAGCCCAGGCTGGTCTCGAACTCTTGGGAATCCTCTGTCTCAGCCTCCTGAGTTCTGGGATTACAGGCATGCGCCACCATGCTCTGCTTATCCTTATTAATTGAAATCATAGGAATTCCCCAAAACTCCTCTCTCCTCAACATCCTCCCCAGAATTCGTGTTTTCATCTTTCAAAGCTCATTTTAGACACTTTGTGTCTCCATGAATCTTTGTCTGATTGCTTTACCTAGATATACTGTGATCCTCCTTGCTTTTGTTTCATTGACTCATACGTTTTGTTTTATTTTAGTTATTTAGCTCAAATATCTTAAAACTCCCCTCCCCAATCACAGTCATTTTTTGTTTTATTATAGTTACCGTAAATCTCTTCAAACTCCCCTCTCCAACCACAATCATTACCACTTGATTTTAAATCCCAGTGGGCGGGAACTCTTTATTACATGTAAATCTCTCTTAACTCTTTTCACTAGTGTCTTTTATGTACTAAATGTTCAATAAAATGTGTTGAATAATTTTAATAGTGATTGTGTATAGGATGTATTTTTAACTGATGTAGTTCTGGCTGGATTTATATACTAAGATGTTAGCTGTGGTTGTGGCAGCAGTGCACATCTACAATCCCAGCACTCTGAGGGCCTGAGGCAGGAGGATTGCCATCTGGGTGACTTAGCAAGACCGTCTTAAAGCAGGGTGGTGGGGAAGTGTAACTTAGTGTGAAGGCTATGGGGTTAATTCCCAGGCTGGGAAAAAAAAAGTAACGTGTATTGAAAAATCAGAAAACATGGGGAATAAAAAGAAAAAAAAAAAACTCATTGTCCTACCAGTTAAAGGTCATTGCTTAATTGAACAATATGTAGAGTAAAAGTGTAATTAGTGTTCAAAAATTGAGTTTCCACATGGCAGACTTATTCAAAGGAATGATGCTTTTATCTAAATGGGGGATTGTAGGTGACTCTTGACTTCTCTCAGAGGGTGCTGTTTTAGTTAAGGCAAGCCTTTATTTTTATGAGTAGGGAGCAGAAAGCAGACAGTAAATTGCAACTTCTTTGAGGTTAGGTCAAGGATATGTGGTTTAGAGTGCTGGCACAGTGATACACATGTGTAGGCCCAGCTACTCGGGAATCTGAGGCAGAGGGATCACTTGGACCCGTGAGTCTGAGGCCATACAACTTAACTGTCATTAATATCGTTCTCTCCCTCAACCTAAAGGGCCAGTAGAAGTAAATGTATACCAGATAGTTGGCCATTAATTGGTTGATACTTCCTTACTTAACTTAGCTGGTTTGGAGGTTGGGGATGTAAGTCAGTGGTAGAACACTTGCCTAGCAAGCATAAGGCCCTGAGTTTGATCTCTGGAACCAAAAAAAAAAAAGCTGGCTTTATATTACATTTACTAATATCTAAAAACTTAACAGAAGCCACAACTATAATAGAGGCCATTAATCATGTAGCACATTTAGTACCTTGACTGTAGTGTTCCTGATTTATAATACAAGCCTGACACCTAGACTGCCTCCAAGATAATCTGCTCATTGCTTCCTCCTGTCCAAAATGCACTGCTAACAACATTTAGCATTTGAGCAAGATATTGTTGCAGGCCAGCAAAGAGTGAAGTTGACCTTTTCAGTGACTTGCCCTTCACCTCTTCAGTTTGTGGAAGGCGGGCCAGTGATTTGTAGCAGTTCTGGAAGTTCCGCAAGCCATGGTTGAACCAGAATAGATAATTCCACATTAAATCTTTGGTTTTTAAACAGAAGAGCTAACATTAGAGGAAGAAACATTCTTATTTTTTGAGAGCTTCTGTTTCTTCGAACTGTTGTTTCCTAACCCTCATTTCAGCACTTTTCACTTCATATCAAGACAAAAGAACTGCCCACAGTAGCCTGGAAATTATCTTCTCAAGTTAAGGAAGTATTCTGGACAATAAGTTTAATTTAATTTTTAAGTAATCTGTCTTTACCAAGCTAATAAGGAATACCTAACTATTTTGTTTAGAATTCTAAAACATAAAATAAGCCATCTATCTCATTAAGCAGAGGGATTTCAGGTGGGATGCCTGGAGACTGAGTTTGAGAAAACCAGACTTTAAGGTTGGCCAACAATCAGAGACAATTTGGCTGTATGTAGTGATAAGAGATCCAAGTAACACCAGTTCCCCTCCTTTTCATGCTTACCCTTTCTAGGTGCAGTTCTGTGATTCTGATGGGGGACTAGTTGATCTGTGCCTCTGCCTCCTAGGACCTCCCAACCCAGGAGGCCATTCATAAGGGATCTGGGTGACCTGCTGAAGGAGAGCCAGCCTGCCAGGGACATAGGTTTATCCTGTTATGTTTGCAACTGGTTACCAGTTCTACTTTCTGTACAATGAGACTAAAGTTTTCACTGTGTTTGTTTGGCAAAACAAATTAAACAAAAAGTAAGGTGTTTTTAAAAACACCTGCTGTTACTGCTCATTTGAGTTTTGTCAACTGCCCTGGGAATTTCCACTCTTTAGCAGCATCTGAATTTTGCTTATGAATTCCATTCTTACATATTTTATTACAAGGCTGAAACTTTCCGTCCTCCCAGCTTCATTCAGGTTAACCCTTCCACTGAGAAATTCTAGAGATCTTGACGTAGACTTGGTCTTTGGAAATTCAAAAGATTCAGGTTTCATTTTGATTAATGCTTTGGGGAAACTTATTGCAAAGGGTATACATGGCTGACTTGTTAAAGCAAGCAGAACATCATAATCTATATAATTTCACCTCTAGAGAACAGAAAGGATTGTTAGACCAAGCACATTACACTTCTGAATAACTTGACTGCTGAATATATTTTTTCAGTAATCCCGCTTTTTGTTCCTGTTGGGATAATCATTTGCAGATACAACATTTCACAGCCCTGAATCACGAGGGAGTGTTCTTAAATGCCCTGTGAGTTGGAGTTTAAGAAATGTTGATGTGAGTGTAGTCTGCTCCGTTCGATAGAAAATTGAGTTTATATTCAGATCTCACTTTTCTCTAGTTATGTTGCATGTTGTGATGCCTTAGACAAGTGAAGGTGGCTCTGAGAACACCAGCTTGCAGCATTTCAAGAAGAACTTTGGCATCTGAAAAGATGGCTGTAGCACTGCAAGGGATTTGCTCAACCATTTTCTCATTGGATGGGGCCTCCCTGCAGAGCAGCCCCTGCTGATTCTACTACTCAGCTTTCTAGCTGGGTTCACCTCAGTTTCTCCTGGGAGGTTTCAGTTCACCATTAGGTACTCATCCTAGCAGACAGATGTTTCACTGATGGAAAAATAATCCCTGTAGAACTAGCTTGTTTCATTGGAGTGCAAAGCTTGAGGTAAAATGCCTCAGAATCCTCAGAGATGCAAGGAGAATATAGCCAGCTAATATTTGAAATACTGGCAGTCTGTGTTAAATATGTTTTTTCCATAAAATGAAGTTGTCACTTTTTTTTCACTGATGATTATATTAAAATCAAAGTTCACTATTCTTTGGACATCACTTCTAGGAAGTTTCGTTTTATAAGTAATTGTATGTTAGTCTGGTAGCAGGAGGGGATTAAGAATGACAGTGTCACACAGAAGGCCGGTGGTCTTGGAGAACAAGTGCTGGAGACAGGCTTACATCGGCGGTTCACAAGTCTTTCTCAAGGTGAGCCTCTTTCAAGTACACGCACAGGTGGCTGGGTGTGACTGGGAAAATAGGATTTTTTAAGTTCCACAATTTGAGCTTAGCAAACTGCTTTTCCTTGTACTTTTTGCCTAGAACAAAGCCATTAAGTAAAATTCTGAAATGAATAAAAAAACTAAGTAGTTTTTTGAGTACAGCAAAATTTTGTTTATAGTGCTGGGAATTGAACCCAAGGCCTCACACATGCTCAGTTTACTTCTCTACCACTGAATTACACCCCAGCCCTAACTTTTTTTTTAACATGGTTATAACTGTGGTGAACAAAAACATGTTAATTAGCATAATGAAAACTGGTTGTTACTTACAATTTCTTCTTATAAAGAAGAAGAAATTCTTATAGAATGTTCTTATAAAATACATTTAAGCTGGATGTGGCAATGCATGCCCGTAATCCCGGCACTCTGGGGAGGTTGAAGCAGAAGAATTACAAGTTTAAGCCTAGCCTGGGCAATTTAGCAACTATCCTGCCTCAAAAAAAAAAATAAATAAATAAAGATCTGGGGATATAACTCAGTGTAAAGGCCCTGGGTTTAATCCCTAGTATGGAGAAAAAAGAAAGGGATACATGCAAATAATGCCACACATACCAATTATTCTTTCGCCCATCTTAACTCTTCACTTTAGAAAATCAGTCTATAGGAAACTTAATGGCATACTATATTTAAAAATATATATAAATATCATAAGTATTTTCTAGTTGATCATTTCCCACATCATAAAACTGATATTTCTACTTAAATGATACAAATAAAGGAATTTTCTGTGCTCTGTAGTCTCTAGCCTTTTGCTTAGCTATTTTGGATATGTAACCATGATCTTAATCTAATAATAGTTATGGTTGGATTTTGGGTCAAAGGAAACACTTAAGCTAGACGTGTGCTCACAGGATGTTATTAACGGAGACATAAGAGGATTGTAGAGTTGAAGGAAGTTTCTTCTGTATTCACTGCCAGCTCTTTATCTTTCCATTCAAGGCCTTTCTGGTTATTAACTTATCCCACCTCTTCAGCTTCTCTCTCCACCTCTGCAGAGATTTTATCATTCTGACAAACGGATACTGAGCTGTTTTTAATCAGTTGCCATATCTATGAATGTAATTTGATGTCTAAAATGCGATACAGTTCAAAATAAGCTATTTGTCAGGAAATTCTCATTCCTAAGATAAAATCAGTATCCCTTATCCCCAAATTTATTACTGCCTGTGTTCTCCCTGAGCATTTCATCCACCATTATAGTGTCTGTTCTCAGATCCAGAACCTGGCCCTGTTTTGCCAGCTGCAGACTCAGAGTTCTTGACTTTACGAAGAACATTTTACATAAATATCTTACTTGCACCTGTAACTTAGTATATCAGGACAAAATTCAGTGACTTCTAAAGGCATTTCCACACCCTTTTCAACCATAGAATAATCTAATCATACTCTTTAGTTCCCCAAATCCAGGAACCATTGACATAGGATATGTTGACATAGAGCCCTAGTGTCAACTTCTATTCATTCTTTCCTTTGTATTTCTAGTAATTTTCTTTTCTGTTTTTCTCATTACTTCTAACCTAAAATCTTACAATTGGTACTGACCTTTAACCTCTCCCTGCCCATAGCCTGTTCTTTATACCTGCTATCAGGATTATTTTCTAAGATTGGTTTATGTCATTTCTACCTAGAAACCTCGAGCAGCACTGAGGACTATGTCCAGTAGAAGTACACTATAAAGGACATAAAAATTTTTGTTTGAGTTAGGATCTCACTATGTATCCCTGACTGGCCTTGAACTCAGGTTAATCTTACACATCCTAGGAAGTACAGTAAAACAGTAAAATGAAACCAATGCAATTAACTTTAATGTATGTATTCCAGCAAATCTAAAATGTTTCACTGTGTTATATATAAAACTATTACTATGAAGCTGAGCATGGTGGCACATCCCTGTAGTCCTAGTACTCTGGGAGGATGAGGCAGAAGGATCGTACGTGTGAGCCCACCCTGGGCAGCTTAGCAAGACCCTGTCTCAACAAACAAATAAATTAGTAAGATACTGTATGATTTTTGGTTTTGGTACTTTTTTTAAATCCAAAGTGTATTTTACACTTAACAGCAAGCACTTCTCAGTCCACACCAGCCACACTTCACACTTAGTAGCCACATGTAGTAGTAGCTCCCTGTAGCCAGCACAGGTCTGTAGTGTAGTCAAAAGTATGAACTGGCATTCTGGGTCCTTGCCAACTTCGGGCTTTGCACGGTGTTTTTCAGTGCTTCCCAGCTCATCTGTGCCCCTGCCACCCGGTAATTCGCCATTCTTTCCAACTCTTTTCCCTGGGATGAATACACGACCCTTCCTGCCTGTGGAAATCTGACCAGTCCTCCAGGGCTGCTGTATGCCCCTTCTCAGAGAAGTGTCTCTGCAAGCTTCATCACTCGTCCTGACCCTCCCATGATGGCACTTACGGGAACTGCTGGCCTGGTTTCCATGTGAGTGAGCAGTCGGGCTCCCGGCTAGCATCCTCTAGCGCAGCCTTCTTATCCCTAGTGCGACATCCTCAGTGTGGTCACGCATCTGTGGCCTCTGTTTGCTCACTCTGAGGAATAGCCTTGTCACTTGGTATTGGGCAGTACTGTACTGACATTTTTGAAATCCTAAGCACTTTCTTCTTTAAAAATTATTTTACCTTTGAAATACATTCTGAATGAAATTTCCTTTCTGTCTAGATCAATTCTCCTGTTTAAAGGTGTCCTTGCTCTTTGTGGTCTAAAGCTTTTGCTTATGCAAGAGAGGACATAGTAATTTCCGGTTAGAAATAATCATTGAATATGGATAAAACTTGGTTTCAAATATACATGTGGTACAATGTATAGGGTATTCTGGTTTTAGCCTGATTCTGATCTGCAGTATGACTTCCCATTATATAACTTGTTTGTAAGTAAATTACAGGTGTATTCTAATGCTTTTTCTCCACAACTTTATTTGAAAGTTTATATGCTTTTTGAATTCTCTTTTTTTCTAAAGAGATTTCGCCAATGGAGTTTACCTGGGATCTTTTGCTCATGTAAAAAGCAAAGCAGGTGCCTGAAAGGTTGTGCTCTATTCTGGGAGAAATCTGATTAATGTTGACGGGTTGTGTCAGGTCAAACAGATTATTTAGTGAGGGCCAGGATTGACCATAAATGCTAGTTCAGATTTTAATGGTTTTCTTGTGAAGAACATTTATAGATGAAACCAAGTTGTGTTTAAAGTTAATTGTGTCTGTTAGGCGAGAGACTAGTTAAGAAGAGATTCTTCCCTTGAGCAGGCAGTTTGAAAAGAATGAATGATTCATCAGATGGTGTCGCAAGGGCTATAATTGTATTGTTTTTTAACATAAATTGTTGCTTTTAAATTTGTGGTGAGATCTTAACCCCAGTGAAATAAGAATTCCTGAAAAGACTTCCTTGTAAGCTATCCTAAAAAACACTCTTAATTTTTGTGAATTTATTCACAACTGCTTGAAAAACAGTAAGCTGTGACACTTAACTCCTGGTAAAGTAGACCTTACCTTCAACCCCAGTCCACTGGGAAGTTTCATGGTTCTCGAACACTTGCAGGCCTCTCACCAGGGCGGCAAGTCAGACCGAAACTGATTGCCTACTTATCCTCCACTTCTTTTACTCTCCATGCAGTGGTCAGAAGAATCTTTTTTCTTTTTAAACTTTTGTTATCATCCTCATCTTATTATTATTTAAACTTTGTATTTTGGAAGGATTCAAATATATATCAAAATAGAAGCGTTTACCTCTCATTCAACTTCAACAATGATCCATTCATGGCCAGGCTTAGCTCATCTACACCCCCATCATCCACCCGCTTCTTCCCAGTTATTTTGAAGTGAATTCCAGGTTTCATATCACTTAATCAGCTAGTTTAGAATTTCCCCAGAGTGAAATTTGGCTTCTTGGTTGACCACAGAAGGTGGGGAAAGTTGCTACATCAGTGGTAATAAGTTCTTTGCCACCCTATTTATTGTATTCCAATTCTGTGTTCCCTTACTACTCAGGATGTGTTCTGTTTCTGTTCGGTAACTGCCATTACCAGAAAAAATAATTTCATGTATCCATTTGTGTTAAGCCAGTTTTGTACCACATACAATCTTAAAAGATGTGTACAGGGGCTGGGGATTTAACTTAGTGGTTAGAGTGGTTGCCTAGCAAGTGCAAGGCCCTGAGTTTGATCCCTGGCATCAAAAAACAAAAAAACACAAAGACAAACAAAAAGATGTGTACGAAAGTTTGGTATGCAAAAAATGTGTGTGTTTATATGAGAAGAGTGGTTCAAGGCTCAGAAAGTCTTTAAAAAATTATTAAATTCTTGTTGGGGATATAGTTTAGTGATAGAGCACTTGCCTATCATGCATGAGGCCTGGGTCTGATCCCCAGCATTGCAAAATAATAATTTTTTCTCTAGTTTTTAAAAATAAAATCATGGCACTGGGGATTTAGCTCAGTGGTTAGAGTGCTTGCCTTGCAAGCACAAGGCCCTGAGTTTGATCCCCAGCGTCAAAAAATCAATAAATAAATAAAATCATGATACGTGCCAATGGTAAAAATAAAATTCCAACAATATAGATAGGTATGACGGCAGACATTCTCGCTTGGTTCATTGATTGCTTTCAGTCTGTTATATCCAAAACAGCTTTGAAAAGTTTTTTTGTTTTGTTTTTGTATTACTGGGAATTGTGTTGGTATTTCTTGGAGATCCTTCCAGAAAGACAATTTAAAACCTTAATAATGTGTATATTTTACATTTTTCTCTCAGTTTTTTGTTTTGTTTTGTTTTTTGATTTTTGAGGGGAGGGAGGTGCTGGAGATCGAACTCGGGGCCTTGTGCTTGTGAGGCAAGCACTCTAACTACTGAGCTAAATCCCCATCCTCTCTCAAGTTTCTTTGAATTCATAGGTAGGAATTGATTTTCATGTTGAAAAGAATATCATTCAGGAGGCTGAGGCAGGAGGATCTTGTTCAAGGCCAACCTGGGCTACATAGCCAGTTCTTTTTCTTCTTTTTTGCGGGGGGGGGGGGGCGAGGGTGCTGAGGATTGAACTGAGGGCCTTACTCTGCCACTGAGCTAAGTCCCCAACCCCCATCCCTCCCTTTTTTAAACATAATTAGTTCATAGCCAGCATGGGATACATATCAAGGTGCCCCCCCACCAAAAAGAAGAGAAAAGAATACAGTGACTGACTTGGTATTTTCTAAGGAGTTAAGAGGAGATTGTATGATGTTGACTTCAGTGTTTTATTGACTATTGCACACTAGTTTCTTCCTGATAAAGGCACCTTTAAGCAGACTGTGAACTCATTAGCAACTCTTGACATCTGAATATCTCTGTACTAGTGCTGTCCAGTAGAAATACAATGTGAGCCACATACATAATTTGAGATGTCCTGATATTCACCTTAGGAAGAAAAGAAAGATGAAATTAATTTCAATAATGTATCTATTTAGTGCATAAATCTGAAATATTTCAATATGTAATCAATATAAAACTTTACACTTTTTCATACTAAGTTTTCAAACTATAGCATGTATTTTATACCTACAGTGATCTCAGCATAGACCCAGGCCCATTTCATGTGTAGTAGTGGCTATTACGCTTGGCAGCACAGCCTGTACAGGATAGTGGCCACTTCTGACAGAGCAGAAAAGGGAATAGGATATGTTTTTCATGTTCTTTAGTTCACTTATTGATGCATGTCTGGCATTTAATACTTCCTGCTTTTGGTGTTCTTTTTTTAATGCATATATGGCGGGAATGGAACTCAGGGCTTTGTGAATGCTAAATACACGCTACCACTGAGCTACACCCCCCAGCCCTGCTTTTTTGTTCTTAATGATTACCAACTTGGACTCACTTGTATTATCACTAGCATCAGCACTTTAAAAAAAAAAAAATAGGGTTGACGAATTAGCTCAAGTGGTAGAGTGCTTGCTTAGCAAGTGCAAGGCCCTGAGTTTGATCCCCAGTACCCCCCAAAAAAGTCATTCTTACAAAATCAACAGTATCAGTAACTCAGATCTTTCTATACAAAGGCAGTGATTGTGCTGAAATTGAACTCTTGGCTGGTAGGCAATGCCACCCTGTGGTGGTTGAAAAGTTTATTCATCAATATGTGAAAGACCAACCAACTTCTAAGCAGAGTGTGACCTAGAAGTATTAATGTATAATATATTAGCACTTTTTATTATGCACTGGCATGTAGTAAAATAAGCTATTAGGAGGAAATGGGGTAAGAATTCTTGAGAAAGTTGGTGACAGTTTGCTTTAAATGTAATTTTGTGTGTGTGTGTTTTCTTTTTCTTTTTTTTTTTTAAAGGGGTAGCAGATGGCGTAGGAGGATGGAGAGACTATGGAGTTGACCCGTCTCAGTTCTCAGGGACTTTAATGCGAACATGTGAACGTTTAGTAAAAGAAGGACGGTTCGTACCAAGTAATCCCATTGGAATTCTTACCACAAGCTACTGTGAGTTGCTGCAAAATAAAGTACCTTTGCTTGGTAAGTAGATAGTTATGTGCTGCTTCTAAAGAAGCCACCACAAGCCGGGCATGGTGGCACACGCCTATAATCCCAGCATTTAGGAGGCTGAGGCAGGAGGATCGCTTTGAGTTCGAGGCCAGCCTGGGCTACATAGAGAGTTCAAGGCCAGCCTGAACTACATAGTGAGATCCTGCCTCAAAAAAAAGAAGCCACTACAGGGTTAAAATGAAACCAATAAAATGATTTGCCAATGCAGCTTTTTTCTGAGGCTCTTCCTAGTGAGCAGAGTTTGGAGAAGCTTCAGGCTGACCAGATTACAAGATACTGCCCAGAGGGAATGTAAATAGATGCAGCCACTTGGCGTATAGCCTGCCCCCTACAATTCTCCTTCTAGGTTATTTCCAGTAGACTACAGAAACCAGAAACTTGATACAGCCATGTACTCAGAACTAAGTATACGAGTGTTCTAGCAACTTTGTCGATAATAGCAGAAAACTGGGAACAACCTAAAAGTTCATCTGAGTCAAAAAAAAAGTGTTGTGAAAAGAAACAAAGCTGCTTACAATACTCAGGAACATGTTGTGAAGGGGAAAAGAGAACATTGCATAATGCTATCATGTATTTCAAGTTCAGAAAGATAAAAAGTTAAACATGTATTGTCTAGGAGTTCTAAAACATGGTAAAGGAAGAAAGGAAAACAAGAGCTTGTAATATTCATAACCTTATTCTCTCCTAGGGAGTGAGAACAAACTGGGGTCTGGCCTGCAGAGAGTTCAAGGTGCTGACCACCACCCCAGGCCACTAACAGCTGATTGGTCCATTAGATAGCTTGACACAAAGTAGATTCCCCGTTGCTTTTGTGTTGGAAAACTTAAAACTGAATACCTCATGGTTTGTTTATCTGGTATGCTAATGGAGCATCCTTTGGCCAGGCATCTATATTTGTTAAATGGTTTCCTTGGAACCTACCCAACCTTCTAAGCTGTCTCAGAAAGGGTGTTATTAAGTTTCTGATAATTGCCAGCATCTTTCTGGTTACTAGAAGGCCTCCCTCCCAGTCATCATCCACATTTAAAATCAGCGTCTGTTCAAGCTTACTGCAGATTGCCACATAGTGTAGTTTGCCTTCAACTTAAATCCTTTTTAGAAGGGGTTCTTTTTTATCATTCTGCTGTCTTAGTCTTCTCTGTGCTGTGATTAACCAGCTTGTCTTCCTTCTAACCGAGAAGAAATCTTGTCTTTGGATATGCAAGGGGGAGATGACCTGGCACAGTAGGGCAGTCTGGATTCTGTTTGTAGTACCCCTCTATCAGTTTGCTGTATGGCTTTGGGCAAACTACTTAACTTGTGACTCTGCTGGTTCCTCTGTTAAATGGAGAGAGTCCCAGACAGATTCTAGAAGCTGACTCCTGCCTGTCCCAGTGAGCGCCTCTGCCACCACCGTTCCTTCCCACCCCCATCATTTACTTTCAGTTTGGACAACCAGTTACAAAACACCTAACTATCCTGTTTTTTTGTACTTTAAGAGCTTTAGGTTTTTGCTGTGCTTTTTCCTTTCCTCTACTTCCCTTCCTCTTTACCCTCATGTACCTTGGAAATAGTAATACACTTAAGGACATATTAGAAATTTACTTACACTGATTATTATGATTACCTTTTTCTCCTAAAAGACACATTGAAGTAATCCTCTGTTGCCATCTTAAACACACACACACACAATGTAGGTAAAATTTTTACAAAGACAGGTTGCTGAGTTTTATTGAACCTCAGTTAGATATAATCATAAATAATGATAACTTTATCAGATTATTTTTTAATTGCTAAAAATCCTACAAAGTAAATTGAATATAAAGATCAAGCCAGTAACTGTACCACATATTTCGTTGAATGTCTACCTGCTTTTGGGTCTGGGTTGGCCGTCACAGGCTAATTGTTGGCATGCATTTCCCTAGAAACCCTAAGTGCATTCATAAGAGCTTGAGAAATCAAGATGTCTTTAAAATTTGAGGGTTTAGCCCTAATAAGGTTATCCCTTTCTCTACTGCACAAAAGGCTTAGTAGTAGCTTACGGAATAAGGGGCTGAGTGATGAGAATGTTTCCGTTGTGGTGGGAGGGGTTCATCTGGGCTGTCCTCTGAACATCTGGCACTCACTTAGCAGCCCCTTTCCTGCTCTACTTCAGCTGCCTGTTTCTCTGCAGATGGGAGAATGACGAGCTCTGCCCTCAGTGTCAGGTTCTTAGCCTGAGCCAGCTGTCCATGTCAGTGATTTGAGGAGGCAGGAAGAGTGCACACCATGAGCCTGATGCTGCTGCAAGGCTGGGCAAGTGTTCATCATTGGTGCTTTGGGTTCTAAAGTCTCCTGAAGACCATTTTGGTTGTCACTCAGGGTGTTACTGTCACGGGGGCCTCGAAATGATAGCCTGGGCTTGTCAGTGACTCACAATGAGTCAACATGGGTCCTTCCTCCAGCAGAATTTTAAGGCTGTGCTACTCATCTGTCATTTTTCATTCTTGGTAAGATCTAATTCCATCAGTTTTCAGAAGATCTTTTATGTAATTATAGTAATGATAAATGGTTGGCGTTTTTGTGCATCCAGCTAGGAAGGACAGCTAACTGGTGCCCTTTTCTTACTGTGAGCTGTGGAGCAGGTTCTGGCTATTCTACTAGTTAATTACAGCACCTGTGATATTCTTTTCTTTGGTAAGTAAGGAATAAAGAACCAGTGGCATAGCTTTTGTGTCAGGTTAGCACCACCGTGCATGTCCTGCAGCTGACAAGGAAGTGGAATTTCTGAACATTAAGGTAAGAAAGATGCTCATATTTTAGTTTTCTGCATTAAGGTACTATTTTCACTAGACATAATGACAAAGATACCCAAAGCCCACTAAGAAAACTATTAGTACTATGGTGATTATGCTCCCGGGTTTATTCCTTCATACATTTATGTGGGAAGTAATGGTAAGTGAAGTTGAGTCTCCTTTGTGCTCACAACAGCCCCATGAGGTAGGTATGTGGGTGTTTTCATGCCCCATTTTGTTAGGAAGAAACAGGCCTCGAGGGGAATCACTTCCTTGCTCGGGTCACACGGCTAGAAAAAGATGGTGCACGGGGATTCACTGGCTTGTTCCATGGTCTGTGTGCAAGTATATTTCTTTAACATAGTTTTAATGGCTTTTAATGTGTTTTAAGTGTTTGACATGACTTAAGTAATTTTAACCCTTTGAGACAGCTGTATGAGATGTCACTGTTAGTCCTAATTTTGTAAATCAGCAAACTGGGGCACAGAGGAATTAAGAAATTTGCCCCAGGTTGCACAAGGGGTAAATGTCAGAGTGAAGACTGAGACGGAGGCAGGCTGATTCCAGGGTCTGTATTTCCCTAGTGTTACGTGTGCCATGTGAATGGACCGTAATTTATTTAACTAGTCCCTTAGTTTTAACGTTTAGATCATTTATAGTTCTTCCTTATCTTAATATTAGTTTTTATACTTAAGTCTTTCTTGCATCCGTAATTATTTTCTTAAGATAAATTCTCATGGATGGAATTGCTAGGTCAAAGGACAAGTACATTTTTCAGGGCTATATTGCCCTTGGAAAAGTTAATTTTACTCTTCACCATAGGTTAAGAGTGAGCACATTCCTTACATTTTTGCCAGTACCATGCATTATCTTCTTTTGACTCTAGTTAACTAATAAGGTTACTAATGTGATAATCTTTCTTTCATATATTACAACCCATTTACATTTATAGCTTGGTGAACTGCATATTGTTCTGCATTGCTGTTTTTCTGGTAGAGGTAGTTTAGGTTTCGATCTCAGTTGGAAGTGACCCCTTCTCGTCACACAGCCAAGCCTCTCAGCCTGAGGAGGCTGTGTGGGCCACAGGCAGTGGAAGGGCTCGGGGCCCCAGCAGCAATTGGATTGTGGGCTCCTCTCTCCAAATATTGGTACCTGTAAAGCAAACAGCTTTATTCCACAAGCTACCTGCAAAAGTTGGCCATGTTACTTCATAGCAAGTCGCTGGTCTCCAGTAAATGTTCATTACTTCAGCAGATGGAAATCTGGTTGTAAATTGTAGTTATGTGCCCTGTCTTAAATATTAGTGAATTTTGTGGAAAAGGCTTCCTGCCAATAACTAATGAGAACTGTCAGAAAAATGTAACATTCTCATTCTGGCATTTAAGTATTAAAACTCAATGGCAACACACTTTTGAGCATTCAACATAGATTATAGTGCAAGTGAAATGAAGTCATGTGATTAGAGGCCAGTCCTGTTTACTTTTCTTATCTCTGCAAAAGAATTCAGATCCTCAGTGGTTTGCTTACTGCATGTAATGTAAATCCTTCTTCTTTCCCCACCATGGTGGCCCTGATCAGGTTGTCGTTGACATTCAGGGGTGAGGATTGTAAGTAAGAAGGTCCTCGTTAGGCAAAAGATTCATATTAGTTCCCATTGCTTCTTGGAGTTATGTGGAAAAATTTGTGTGCAGAGGCAGCCTAAGAAGAGAAAAACAAATATCTATTTTCTTCTAGGTAGCAGCACTGCCTGCATTGTGGTGCTGGACAGAACTAGCCACCGCTTGCACACAGCGAACCTTGGTGATTCCGGCTTTCTAGTTGTCAGGGGTGGCGAAGTTGTGCACCGATCAGATGAGCAGCAGCATTACTTCAACACTCCATTCCAGCTCTCGATCGCTCCCCCGGAAGCCGAAGGAGTCGTACTGAGTGACAGGTAATCTCCCCTCAGCCATGTTTGAGCAGGATGTGGCTCACCTGCAAGTCCCCTCCCACCCTCTTGAACGCATAAGAAACAGGCATTTTCCATTTTCCTGTGAGAAAAGAAGGCACAGCGAGAATGCTGTCAAGAGGACCTTGTCAGGCTTTGAAAGCTATTTTGCTTGACCTAAATGTTACAGCCAAGTCAAATTCTGATAGACACCCAATAACTTGACAAGCTTGAAAATACTATTTCAGGTATGTTCATTTTTCATACCAACACTACATAATATGTGCAGTGTTGTAGCATGCCTGTTAAATTGTGATGGTTGAAGGAGTCATTGTCCACGTGTCCTATCACCCATGCAAGGTTTTGTGTACACGGTTAAGGAAGCCCACCAAAAGACATCTTAATCTGTTTCACCTGTCGGAATATCTTGGTGATTTTCCAGCCTTCTTTTCCCCGCTTTTTTTTTTTTTGGTAGCACTGGGGATTGAACCCAAAGCCTTTGTACTGAACTACATCCCTAGCCCTTTTAATTTTTTGTTTTGAGACAGATTTTGCTTAAATTGCAGAGTTGCCCAGGCTGCCCTGCCTCAGCCTCCCAGAATGCTGGGATTACAGACATATACCATCATGCTGGCTTGGGTCCTCTTACATGTATGCCATAGAACTGCAGGAGAATCCAAGGCCGTCTTGTCCTGCACATGATCTGTAACAATGTCACTGAAACGGTCTCAGTCTTTTTGGTATCTTTTAGTTCATTCTTAAATTGTTAAGAATCTTCTAAGACAGTTGGAATTTTGGGACTTAATCTCTTGATTTATCTTTTCTTAGCTCACAGTAATACTAACACAGTTTGAGGTTTCACTGCCTTTTTAATACTCTTATAGGATCTGGCACAAACATCACTGGAAATTCACAAATGGGTAATGAACCTTTTATAAAAGTAGAAGTATTCTAGCAAGTGCCTTTTTGTTTGGTTTTCTTTCTGCGATCTCTGAATCTGAAACGAGCACGTTTGTTCATTTCAAAAGTGTTGCTGCAAGCGCAAGGCTCTGAGTTCGATCCCCAGCACCACCCTGCCCCCTCAGAAAGTCTGTTGTTGACTCCTAGAGAGAGAAACACTTTTTACTTTCAGATTTAGGCAGTTTGCCATAAACTAGAAGACTGTTTTATTATATTTTTCAGTTGGTTGTAATACATACTATTAGCCTTACTGGAATGGGCAGACCTCAGAAGCTCAAGCCCTTACTAGATGCTCTGCCCACCTAACAATTTTCAGAGGATGGTACTTTAATTTTCCTTCATTTGCTGCTGCTTGTTTTGGCTCCTTGGCCCTGCCCAACTCACATGCTGTCTTGGGGACAGCTGCATGCTCTCAACCCGCAGCCAGCAAGGTGGAGGTGGCTTCCCCTGGAGTCCAGAGACGGTTCACTAGCATGTGATCTCGGCTCGTGTTTCAGTGCAGGCAAAAGTTTCCAGCAGCACAGTATGTTCGATCAAAATGGGCAGAACTGCAGCTGGCGGAACACCAAGCTCATGGGTGGGAGTGTTAGCAGAAGAAGGCTGTCCAATGGGAGTGAGTCTCTCACGGGCAGAGTAGCAAAGGCCACTCCTGAGAAAGAAAAACCTCAGCATAAAATAGAGCGTCAGTGCCAGCCTGTCATTAATCTGCACCTCTAAGACCTGACTCGTTGTCTCAAAGACTGAGCAGTCGAGGGTGTCTTGTGTTGCTTCTCTTTCTTCCACAGAAGGAATCAACCTGGTTTCTACCAGTTACACACATAGTAGGCTTTGTTTTTGTTTTTGTTTCTCTTTCTTTTAAACAAAAGGGGCACTCTACCACTGAGCTACATTCCCATCCCTTTTTAGTTTTTATTGTGAGATAGGGCTTTCCTAAATGGCCCAGGCTGACCTTGAATTTGCAATTTTCCTGCCTCAGCCTCCCCAGTAGCTGGGATTACAGGCAGGTGCCACTGTGGCCAGCTTGTTTTTGTGTTCTGCTGCTTCATGTGTCTCCTTGGTTATTGGCACGCTTATCTATAAAATAGTATTTTAACCTTAATTTGGATATCTTCCTTTAGTAGCTATTTTTACAAAACATATATTGTAGAAATGTAGAAGTGAAAGTGTCCTTGCAAACTCCTGTCACAGAGTTCCAGGTGTGCTGCTCTTCCTGTATGTCAGGTGAAGATGAGTCAGAAATTTTCTTAAGTGTACTTTGTGTAAATCCCTCCACATGACTGGGTTTGCTTGTTTTTGTGTCTTCTGTTCACGTATTTTATAGCCTGTTACTGACACAGTGTTGGGGTTTTCTGTCAAGCTTGGGGTAATTTGTATCTGGCCTCTTGCTTCTAGGTCAATGAATTTTCCCCCTGGCTTTTATTCCCTAACTACAGTTAAGGCAGATTAGACAGCACATCTTTCTTTCCCCTTGGAGGCCCAGAAGCAGTAAAGGTGGCATTTAGAACTGGCTGAGAATCAGCCTCAGAAGGGGCCGTGAACTCTGAATATGTCATCCTTTCTCCCACCTGGAATTTCTCCCAATTCTTCCTTCGTTTTAGACTTTTTCTTTCCTCTCTTTAAGTCTCATCTGTTGTTTTATTTTATTTTACTTATTTATTTTGGTTTTTTGAGACAGGGTCTCACTATATAGCCCAGGCTGGCCTCGAACTTGTGATCCTCCTGCCTCAGCCTCCGAAGGGATTACAGATGTGCACCACCACTCCTGGCTCATCTGTTTTTTTAAAACTTGTGTACAAAAAAAAAAGTAGTAGTAGTGAGAAATCTCCCTTCTCTCTCTGCCCCAGCCACACTTTCTCTAGAAGGAACCACTGCCTAGAATTTCTTTGAATCTCTCCAGACTGATTCTCTGCATTTAGAAGTCTACATCTATGTGTCTTCCCCCCACATCTTTTTTTTTTTTTTAACAGAAATAGTTGCATATGCTGAGCAATGTATACCTTTCTCCCTTAACAACATGTTGAAGAGTTTTACCTAATTTGGAGAGTCAAATACTTTGATTCATTCAGTCATCCAGCAGATATTTCCTCAAGATCGGCATGCCAGGCACACTCATAAATACTAACACATGACAAGCACATTGTGACCCCGGTCCTTACGGTGCCAGAAACACTGCGGTGTCCATGAGAATTCATTCCTGTAGAGCTGGTGAGTTCTCCTCTCTGGGTGCCCAGCTTTCTGCCTCGCCAAAATGCACCCTCCTGAGAGCCAGGGCCCTGCATGCAGGGGGCTGATAAGTGCAGATGAGTAGGAGAGGATGGAATTTGGCACTGAAGAGTTAGGGAATGGGGAGTTATTTCCATTGGGGTTTTAAAGGCACGTTAGTCTGACTCAGAAGCAAGCCTTCTCTCTGGTAAGCCACATGTGACTAATCAGCAGACTTAGTTTTATTTAGTGGTTTTAGTTAATCTTTTCAAACATTTACGTCAATTTTTAATTAATTTTTCTCAAGGTGAGAGATTTCAGAATGAGTTTTTTTAAAAAGTTGATTCCATTTTAAAAATCTCATTGCATGGTAAAATGGTCCCTGGAGGACCCTTTGAACAGAATCTGTAAAAGGCTTCCTTAACTTTGCCCTACCCTGTCCTTGCCACAGCCCGGATGCTGCCGATAGCACCTCTTTTGATGTCCAGTTAGGAGACATTATCCTGACAGCGACAGATGGACTCTTTGACAACATGCCTGATTATATGATCCTTCAGGAGCTAAAAAAGTTAAAGGTAATTAACTCAAAGGCTAGTCCTTGAGCACAGTGGCCCTCTCTGGGTGGCTGAGTTGTGTTTTGTTTTGGTTTTTTTTGGTTTTGTTTTGTTTTGTGTGTGTGCCAGGGATTGAACTCAGGGCCTTGAACTTGCTAG
This sequence comes from Hystrix cristata, assembly GCA_004026905.1. NCBI lineage: Eukaryota > Metazoa > Chordata > Mammalia > Rodentia > Hystricidae > Hystrix > Hystrix cristata. Next base: position 46,495 of record PVJO010004745.1, read on the forward strand.
GCAAGTACTCTAACCACTAAGTTAATTCCCCAGCCCCCGGGTAGCTGAGTTTTATTGAGGCAATTGCGTTATCTCTGTGCTGTAGTTTTGGAAAGGACTACTTTATGAACTCCAGGAAATGATAGTTCTCATATTCTAAGCAACTGTAAGTAGAAATATTCACAAGAACTTGAAGGGAAAATAGCTTTTAGGAGAGTAGTGAAAACCAGAAAAGTGTAGATAAGGACATTTCTTGTTTGTATTTTTCTTTTTATTTTAATGGTATTGGGCTCCTGGTTGTCTTTTTCTTGTTTTATTCTTATAATACCCGCAACAGGTGTTGAGGTGGAGAAAGACAGGAAGCAGTTGTGCCAGGGCCAGCCAAGGACATCAGGGAGCTCAGATCCCTGACGCGACCTGAGCTGTCTGCAGTAATAAAACAGTTCAGACTTCTCCCGTGCAGAGAGTGGCAGGAGGTGGAAACCAGGCTTTTCCTCTTCTCCTGGCCTTGTGAAAGCACTGACTCTGGGAAAAATCAGTTTTTTCTCTAAGTCTTTGCCTAACCACTGACCTTGGATAAGTTTCTTCAACTATTTAAGAATAGTTTCCTCAGGTATAAAATGGGGAATTACAAAGGTGTTACCTTACAGGGGTGCAGAGAGGAGTAACCAAGACCGTGTGAGGGAAACCTGTAGCACCTTGCCTTGTGCTGACCAGTAACCGTTTGGTGCTTTTGTGCAATGAACCCTGCATGCCGTGTGGTAACAGCGGCGAGCGTGGTTCCTGCTTGCCAGAGCGTACATTCTAGTGGAGGAGGACAGATAATGCAGAAGTGTGAATGAATGATGCAGTACTGATGGCAGACAGGAAGAATAAGGTAGAGTAAGGGGATAGAGACTACAGGGACTGGTGCTTTAGATAGATTGGCCTCTTCGATGAGGTGACATGAAGCAGAGACCTTTTAGACTGAAATGATTTAGAACCTTTGAATGTCAGAACAAAAATGGACTCATTTTTCCGTCCCCATCTTACAGATGAGGAAGTTGAAGTAGCAAGAACAAGGGTGTAGCTCAAAGTTAAACAACTAGACAGGAGCCATCATGCTATAAAACCCTAAAGGTATTTTCAGGAGGAAAAGGGTTGAGTTGGAAAAGCAGTGGTTGGCCAGGGTGCATTCCCAAGGAAACTTGAAGTCGCCCTGATAATGCTATTAGAGTCCAGGTTTTCAGTCTATCCCTTTATAACAAGAATACCTTAAAGAATCTCAATGAAAATCCAAAGTTCAGGGCCCCGGGGCAGTGGGCTTTCGGGGGAGGACAGCACTGGTGGTATTGCTCATTAGTCACAGCCTAAGGGTTAAATGCTCCTCTAAGTAGACCTTCAGTGGTAGAAAATGTGTTTAGATAAATGCTGCCATCTTAAAAACTGGTATCTTGCAAATACACTTGGATGCAGAAATCCTGTGAGACATTATGGTAAAAGTAACTCCTCACCCTTTCATCTTAGAATTCAAATTATGAGAGTATACAGCAGACTGCAAGAAGCATTGCTGAGCAAGCTCATGAGCTGGCCTATGACCCAAATTATATGTCACCTTTTGCACAGTTTGCATGTGACAACGGATTGAATGTGAGAGGTAAGCATTATTTGGGAAGGTCACAGTAACTAACTGGGGACATGGCAGAGTGGGAGCGTTCTGGGCAGGTGTCCTCTCCCAGCTGGGAGCTGCGCCTGTGAACACGGGCAGGAGGCTGCGTGTCTTCCCCAAGAGGATGCCCTTCAGAACTCAGCTCCATTGGCTGCTGAGGAGGCGGAACCTGAAGCCTTTATTGCTGCCACTGCACTGGTTGGACCTGAGCCCCGAAGGCCTGCACATTCCTAACAGTTTAACTTTCTGCCCTTCGCGTGTCTGACATTTCGCTTCTCCCTTCCCCTGGCTCTGTGGGACTCGTTGACAGTATTTGCCTGCCAAATTGCCACAGCAGATTTTGAAAAGGAAAGCAATGTGAAACTGCCCTTGGCTGAAGAGTCCTTCTGTCTGCTGTGTGGTGTGAGTTTGGGAGCTGGCCAGTCTCGACGACATGTTGGTGCTAGCATCTAAGAACCAGTGGGCTTGGTCAGGTTCTTGCTGACGTAATAATATGATACGCAGAGCGTTTCTTAGCCCTCTAGGAAATGTTAAAATAGAAAAAAAGCACATGCCATAGCTGTTTGGCAGATTAGGGTACAAGGCTATTCCTAGTTCCAAAACATTGGATATGTTTGTCCAAATTAGGATTGTGGTAGAGACATGTAACTTTCTTGTCAGGCTGAAGTTATCTTAACAGATTGCGTCTCTCCTGTGATTGATGTAAATAGAGGATGCGGTAGCCATTTTCAGAATTTCTGTTGTAAAGGAACAGGGAAGATTTTTTAAAAGCTTCAATTAAATTACATGAAAATTCTTGGTGTTTAACATTTAAAAATATCAAATATGCGTCTCTCTTTTTTTTTTTTCTGCTAGGATATAATGACAAATCAAATCTGCCTGAAATGCAAGCATTTGTCCCTAGTACTTACTTAGGCTCACTTTTTTGACTGACTTTTCCTTTTAAAATACATTGATAAGTTTTCCCTTTGTTTTAGGTGGGAAGCCAGATGACATCACTGTCCTCCTTTCAATAGTGGCAGAGTATACAGACTGACCGGCCCAGCTGTCAGCTCACGCCCTCCATCATCCCAGTTTTCCCTGCCATGCGCATGCGTGCTGATCCTGCTGGCAGGACCACGTTTCCTTGCCACTGATCTCAATGGCCAGTGATGTAAGCCTTTTGCCTGTCTTTTTGAGACCCGTTGGGATCTTTGTTGAGAACCACTACTGTCATTCACTGGCTTGTATCTGCCAGCAACAGTTGAAGAGGTACAAGATTTGAAGATTGGCCTTCATTTCTCATGGAGGTTTTCAAAGCCTATTACTTTTCAAAGGCTATTACTTTTCAAAAGCAGTTAAAGTACTGAAAATGAGTAAATGTTGGTAAAGTGAATTCAAAATTACAGTGTGTTAAAGGGATTTTTAAAGTCTAACACATTGTATGTAATGATATGTCTACTAAAAAACATACATCATTCATCAAAAGAAATGTTACACATGTACTTCACAGGCATTGTCTTTGTTATGATTGGGTGTGGCGTTATGTTTTCATTATAAACTCCTATTTTCCAGGAGTTTATAATTCTGCTCTAAAACTGCTCTGGGTTATGAAACTTTGATCTCCGGAGCTTTTTAGTTACAAATTGGGAGAAAAGTTAATTTTAGTTTTATGGATGCAAATGTTCTGTGCTTTTGAAAAGATGCGTGTGTTCCTGTGATTAAAGTTTTGGCAGTTAATTGATTAGTCCACATCACAGGCTGGTGGCCTGATCTAGCGGGGTTGAGGAAGGAGACTCCTTACCAAAAATTTTAACAGAAATACTACTCAAGGTTACAAAACTCCTCAAAGCCTAGAATTCATTGTTATGGCTGACATTTTTCCCCTGCTGTCTGAAAGGATGCGCTGGACGGGCCAGGCCCTCAGCCCCGATGGGTTGAGAACAGACAGCTGTAGCTAGGAAGTTCGCTGGCTGTTGATGGTCTGCTGCCCGTCCTGCCCTCAGACCTCCCTGTAGGAGCCTTGCTTTTCTAGAGCATGCACCGAATTCACTGCAGCCACCTGGCAAGCGCACCGTGTGCATCGGGCTGCTGAACAAAGCTCGTGAGGAAAACTAGTGATGACCTGACATTGCAGTCACCCTAAACAGAAAGGTAGGGGTTTCTGAATCAAGCTTAATGTTTACAGTTTCCAAATAGCCATTTGCAGTGTATAGTTTCCTTATAAAACTACCCTGCATTCAGTCTCCCATTACCTGCAAGCTCAAACTTATTTTTAAGGTTTGTGTACAAGTTGACTGCTGTTAAGATATATATTTTTGGGTCAGTTTTTTCCTTCATTAACTTGGTGGTAGGAAAATATATATATACTTAGAAACCCTTAAATTAAAGCCATGTTTTCTATATGAGTCAGGTAACATTGGTGTATAGATGAGAATGCAATTAAACCTGATGAGCGTCTACTTGAGGAGAACACAGAAAGTCTTTTCTCTAAAGGAGATACTGACTCCCTGGTTTATTGCATTAAAACTTATGTTTGAGGTTACCTCAACTTGTTTTAAAAGATTTTGTTTTGTGAAATTGTACTGTATATTTGAGTAACTGTCGAGCTTTTGTTTTATTTAAAATTGTTTAACATGTACCATGTACATGTCATTACTATATTTCAATGCATCATGCTTGTAACAGGCATTTCATTTATAATGAGAATGAGTTATTCATTTGTAAGCCGTTCAGTAATTTATCTACTATTCCTAAATTGGCATAATGTTAGATACCTATTTTGAATCACCTTTAATTACATGTCAGAATGCCTTAACTACCCTAACTTGACAAAACCCAATTCTTTGGTAGAGGAGATGGGGGGGGTGTTAGGAAGATTCTGTTTCAGAAAAGAGAAATCATGCTCTCATTCGAACACAAAGCATGAGTGGCAAGTGGTGGGGTATTTATTTTGCACAAACTGTTTGCAGTCTCTGTATTTAAAAAGTAAAGAAAGTTGCATCCAGAAAGGGTTTGTTAAAAAGAATACATTTATGCTAGGACTGATGACTTCAACTCTAGATCTGTAATTACTTTTGGCCAGAGGTATGCAGCCTTATCATCTGGATGTAGTCTGTATAAATTTTCCAGTGCTTACATTTAATTCCTGGTAAGAGCAGTGCTGGTCAAGTTACTGGCTTTTCTCTGCTTTCATTTAACCCATCAAACAATCTTTGTGAAATGAAGCTAGACTGGTGGTGTTTTACACATTCATTTAATCACCTTACTTTTTGAGAAAGGATAGAAATCAACAATGTGGTTGTTTCAGTGACACTGAAAATAATGAGACAAGAACTGAGTTTCACAGTGGAATTGACTTTGGACCAGGCCTGTAGGTTAGTGACATCAAATTTTCTATTTTCTCCTTTCCCTGTCTTGTTGTGTTATACATTTAATTTTGTAACTGCCAGGGGGTGGGCAGTGCTGTTAACAAGTCACTCTCCTCCCGTCAGTATCGGAGGCTGTGCTGGACCCAGAGGAGAATTTTCCAACCACACACCCAAGTTTCTAGGGGTGTGACTGAGCTGTACACTTGGTGGGTCTAATTCTGAACCTGGTGTGTGTGTGGGTGTGTGTGTGTGTGTTAATTGTATTTTAAATCAAGCAGTGTAAACACACACATTTGGCTCATGTAACAAGAGTTTTATAACAAAAGAGAAAATTTGGATTTCTAAGTTACAAATGGCAAATTATCCCTCTCTGGATGCACCAAAGACCAGTAAAAGTTTATAGCTTTTCCATCTATATTTATAAAGCAATACTGTATTATAAAAATCAATATTTTTATCACATGCTTGAAAGTTTTATTTTGTTCTGTTTTAAAATGTGCACTCTAAACATATCAGAACCTTATTTCTTCCTATAAACTTAAGCTGCCTGCGCACAAAAAATTTTTTTTACCAAATGGAGGTGAAGTAAGAGTCCATAGGCTCTTACAAACTGAAAGAAGGAATGAGGGAGGAGAAAACAAGTTATTTGTCCTGAATTACTCTACTGTACTTGCGTGACATGGTCGATGGGTACTGACTTACAGAATCCATTCCAGGTGTGTATGTCTGGGGGTTGGGCTGCATCTAGAGTAGAAACTCGGTCCCAAGCTTTGCTGATGGGAGGGCGTCCTACTGTCAGCTGTGTGCATTCTAGATAGAGTGGCCCCCGGAATCACTTTCGGTACCACCAACCTACTAAATCAAGTAACAAGGCAGGAATTGTGAGAATTTACTGAGTCTCTTTCGAGTATTTTGGAAATGGTCGACAGGATAGGCTGGAACTGTAAATGTTTGTACTTTCGGATAAGTTCATGGTTTCTTGTCACCTTATGCCAGCTATCTTTGATAAAAGCTACAGCATTCAGTTTCTCTAGAAACTGAGTCACATTTTTGCATTTAACAAATTTTACCATGCCAAAAAAAAATTGCTTATAAAACAAAACATGAAGCAGAAAACATTTGGATTGGATTTGTTTTTAAAAAATAACTTTGTTTCAAAATTGAACTTCTCAACTAAAAACAGTATCCATGTCAAATTTAACTGTTAGCAGGTAGTTTATGGCAAAGATGGCTAAGTAATGAAGCAAATTTGAATCTATGTATACTAATGAGCTGCTTTATTCTGTTGAGACTATCATTATTTTGTCTTACTCAAGAGGCAATTACCTGAATTGGATGTCTGAAATATAACTTATGCAGGAATAGTTCTGTAAATACATTTAAATACACTGTAAAGGTATTTAATAAATATAGTATTTATACTAATCTGTGTACTTGTTTTGGTTTCAGTAGTAATTAAGACAGACACTGGCCCTTGATGTTGAGTTTGTTGGTTTCTGTCAAGTCATTTCTAAGCCTCTTAACCTGCCAGTAACTCTGCGTTTCATGGCTATCATTTTCTGTCCTTTACTGTTTTAACTGCCATAGCTTTTTCACTGGCTGCTTTACTACGTCAGTTTCCTCAAAAGTTCATCAAAATGGAGTGATAGTTAAGTGTGAAATACAGAGGTTTTCCCAGCTGAGGCTTTCTTTGCATCTTCTAAATGGTACAGAATGAAGCTACTAAAAACCGATGTACTTGAACTACTGTCCCAAGTGCTTACAGCAGAACAGTGTGGCTGTCTCTCTCAGACCAGTGCTGCACCAGGCGACTGCTGAGGAGGACACCTTCTAAACCCCTGGCTGTGCCTGTGGGTCCTTGGCAAGGGCACCTGAAGCTACTTTTGTGTGTACATGTTCCCTGCAGTCATCTGCTTTTGTTAGGAATATTAGAAATTCAGTGTTAATCATCAGTGTAAGCTTGAGACACGTGTATCTTAGACCTACGATGTGAAGGAACGTAGTTGAAATTATGTGGGCATTGCCAGTTTCCACAAATAACTTGGTAAAAGCCCATTTTCATTCACTGAGGAACATCTTGGGATGAACTTGAGTTTTTATTTGGTTATTGTGGGTAGTTATGACTCATTACTAGCTGCAAGAGCCAAATTCATCCTGGTTTCAGTCCACAGTTCTAAAGCGTACTAATCCACACAGCCACTTTTTAAAGTTTTCTAATACAATCTTAAGTACAGTTGCTTGCCAGTTAACACCTTACGGTTTGATGGTTTTTCAAAGACTTAGCAATAAAATAGCTTACCTGTGGGGTTAGGGATTTAGCTCAGCAGTAGAGCGCTTGCCTAGCAAGTGCAAGCACAAGGCCCTGAGTTGGACAGCCACCCACCAAAAGCTCATTCATTGGGTTACAGTGCACTATAAACAGGTTCAAGGGAGGGAAGAGATACCACAAGATATTACATAACTGCTTTTGTGCCTTGTTTTTTTTAGTCTGTTGTACAGACTAACAAGCTAATTCTCAACAAATAACAGACATTTGTCTTCCACCTCATCCCACTCCAAACCCAGGTTCTTTGAGTAGAAGCGGGCTGCTCTCTGTCAGATAAGAGGAGATATTTGGTCACTTCCATTAAATTTTCTGAATCATGCTGCAAAATAAAAATTGTATCTTGAAACAAGAAAAACTGGAGACTAGACTAGGAAATAAAATTCTGCAATATATAAAAAGACCGAGCTGAGTGTAGTGGCATAGCCTGTAATCCCAGCACCCTGGGAGGCTAAGGCAGGAGGATCATAAGTTCAAGCTTAAGTGGACAATTTAGCAATTTAGACCCTGTCTCAAAACGAAAAAAGGCTGGAGATGTACCTCGGTGCTAAGGCCCTGGGTTCAGTCATCAGTACTAAAAAAAGTCTGAAGTGACTATTTTTATTTTTGAACTTTTTTTTTTCCCCAGGGGAGTTACTTTATTTAAACTCTTAAAGAAAGAAAAGTCGTATCATGACACGAGAAAAGGTTGCATAACTTTGCTATTTCTGAAAGCACCAAAATCCAAATGTTTGCAGTCACATACAGAAGACAACCTAACTACTAATTACAAAATTATTTCAAGCCATCTGGCTGCTCTCTAAATGGTGCCAAGGGTTTACCTTTATTAAACTGGCAGAGAACTGAAGGCTCTAGGGTGAGCATGCATTGAACTGAAGAACTCTAGTAGGCTTTTTCTCCTACACAGAAAGCTTCTGCCTCCTGAGTAATATGATTTAAAATAAATTTCACACACTTAACAAGCAGGTATCTGTACTGAGTCATGTGCAAAACGCTCTTGTTTAGAGAAGTGGAGGCCCTTCCTCTGTGTTGGGGAGGTCCGGGATGCTGTCTTACACACTAGGCGTGAAAACATGTGCTTGAGGCACGAGTGGGTCAGTCTTCTTCACTGTCATTTGCCACGGCCAGACTGTCGAAAGGGTGGTTCAGGGGTTCCTGCTTGTCAGAAGAAACTGCTCCAAAGAAGACAGAAGAAAACTGGAGGAGAGAAAATAACTGCACTGTTAATTCCCGAGTGCAAGTTTGCTCATTAAGGCTCCAGGTGACAGCCCACTTTCAGAAATGGGGCCAGAGTGGTTTCCCTGGCTTTGTTGACGATGGTTCATGGGACACCCACAACCTTTGTTACCGGCCCAGCACATTCAAAAACCAGACCCTTCCCTGACCTCAGAGGCCCAAGATGTTCCTCAGTTTGGGGCCAGTGATGGGCTGCTGAGCCCCCAGAGCCATGGGAACACCTGGCCCGGAGAGGCCGCCGAGGTGAGCAGGGCGTCTCCCCCGCACTTTGCTCCCACAAGTTCCCTTCCAGGCCAAAGCCCACCCTTCCCTTTACGTCAGCAGTCAGCACCGAGCCCCTCCCGGCCTTTCCTGTGCTCCGCGGGAACATCAGCATTTTCAAATGCTCACAACTCACATCTTTAGAGAGACGGCCTAGCCCTGGCCAGCTCCTCCAGCTGCTGCCTCGCCATGCTGTGGAGCTGCCTCCATGTGCTACCTCTTCCCGTATCCTAGTCTGTGGCTTCTGACCCTGCACTTCACAGAGACCCTTCTTGCTGTGGCCACCATGTCCTTCACATCAGTGCCCATTTTCAGTCCTCACCCTGCTTGCCCGTCGCTGTGACCTTCCCTCCGGTGCCGTCAGACTGCTCCATGTGCCCGTCCTCTTCTACCCGCCTCCCCCCGGGTACCCACCTCAGCACCTCTGGTCCTCTGCTGTGGGGACTGTGCTGCTATTGGGGGTGCCGGGCAGCATCGCTGGTGTCTCCTGCTAGATGCCAGTAGCTTTGACATCCAGAAGGCTCCAGATACTGCCAACGTCCCCTGGGGGATACAGTCACCCCCAGCTGGGAACCAAGGCTTTAGATGACAGCAGTCCTGTCACCTGAAATCACTGCCCAAGTGCCAGGGAGGCAGAGTTTGAACTTTAGCCCATACATCCTGCTGTCTACTTGATTCCTACCACTTGCCATATCCAAAACAGAACTCGTGATCTTCCAAGTTTGCACCTGCTTCTCCAAACCTAGGTCACCTCGATGCTTCCCTTCTTACCCCCGAACCTCCATCACCAAGTCTAGGGCGTTTTGCCTCCCAAGTTAGCTATTTTGCTGCTCCTCTCGACCTCTCATCTGAGGAGTCACCACCTCTCGGATGCTGCACCTGGGAGACTGTTCTTGCCTCCCTGTGCTGTTTTTCACACAGTTAAAGTTATCTTGTAAATATCCAACGTCAGCCTTCCCTGGTAAAACCTTTCAAATACTTTAAATACTAAAGTAAGGTACTTTATATGGCCGTTGACATGTCTTACAGGACTCAGCAATCGTTCTTGTCTCCCCCATCTGCTCTCCAGCCACCCACACACACAACCCCTCCCACCGCAGGGCCTTTGCACCTCCCGCCTTCCTCCATACTTACTTTGTCCTTTCCAGCCCAGCTTAAACACCAGTTTCAAAGGAAAGACTCTGACCTCCTGGATTAGGTCATTCTGCACCTTAAATTTCTCCAGGCATCCAGAATTTTTCTGTCATGGAATCTATCAGTTTTTTTAAAATGACCATATTTCTAATTGTGTGACTTTTATATCCACACCCTATTCCCTATGCCCTGTTCTCCCTCTAGTCCTCAATCAAATCTGGGAGCCCTACTTCTGCTCCCTGTAGTACCCCTCCCCTGGCTACCCAAGACACGTGGCCCCCAGTAAACGCCCGTGGGAGTTGCACAGTAGTGTGAATGAGTAAACGGGGCAGTGCTGTTCCCAGGTTGTCTTCACTACCAAAGTACAGATGCTTTTTGTAAGCTGGCAGTTCTGACGGTAGCTGCGGGGTGGTCACCCCAGACAGAAAAACCCAAGTTCGCAGGGATGGTGACTGCACAGGCAAGTGAAGGCCTCCACGGCCTGAGCCCCTGAACCTGTGCAGACAGGTCACAGAGCGAGGGGAATTGAGGCAGGAGATGGAAAGCAGCACCGTGGCTAGACTGGTCAGCCAGCGTGGTCATGAAGACCCTAAGATGTGGACGCGTGTGGCAGAGAGCCAGAGGCTGCAGGGCCCCTAGAAGCGGCGAAAGGCGAGAAACAGACGCCTCCTGAGAGGAGCAGGGTTCTGCCCACACCTTCCTTTTAGCCCCGCGACAACCACCACAGACTTACGACCTTCAGAACTGCGAATACTGCATTTGTGTTGCCTCGAACCACAAAATTGATGGTAAGCCAGGCGTGGCGCTGTCCGCCTATAATCTTGGCGCCTGAAAGGCCAAGGCAGGAGAATCATGAGTTCGAGGCCAGCCTGGGCTATGCAAGAAGACCCCGCGGGGAGAAAGAAAAGAAAAAGTGGCGCTTGCAGGTAGGAGCCACAAGAGGCTAATAAGCTGGCCCTGAGCATAGCCAGAGGCACAGCCTCAAGGGCCCCTCCATCTAATCTTGATCAAGGTCCAGTCCTAAAGCTGGAGGTGACAGAAGCGCACCTGTGTATGCTGAATGTGTATCTGGTGTATGCACTCTTCTGTGAGACTAGAAAGCTGAGGTTTACTTTGGTCTCTGGCAGCTGCTGAACTCGCCCATTTGCTACTCCCCTGTTCCCATTGTCTCTGTGGCCTGTATCTGGCGTGGCTGATAATGGAGTCCTTCCCTGTGCCTAACAGTCTTCTAGTGGAGAAAACTTGACAGCACCATGCAACTGGAAATGGCCTCAAGTTCAATATGAATTGGGCAAGAAGAGAAATTATTATAAAATACTTCTAAAATAATACAGATTTTTCCCAATGTTAGTGCTCCAGGGGGGTATGTATAACTTGTTTCTGGGCAAACACTCTACCATTGAGTAAATCCCCAGCCCTGTATAACTTTTTTTTTTTTTTTTTTTGGTGTTGGGGATCGAACTCAGGGCCCTGTGCTTGTCAGGCAAGTGCTCTACCACTTGAGCTAAATCCCCACCCCCCCCATATAATTTCTTGTTTAAACCTAATTAAAATTACAGAAGAAGCCACTGGGCCATTGTTTTGAATATAGTAATGCTCTGTCATGGTTTAATGTTTGAAATTCCCCTTTCTTTTTTTCTTTTTTTTTGGGGGGGGGTGTGCTGGAGAAAAGCCCTCTTTCTTAAAGTAGAATGATTTCAATTTGGAATTGGATGGGTGTTTGATTCTTTTTCCTTAAGCGCAGTGGTGCATACCTGTCATCTCAGCTACTCAAGAGGCAGAGGCAAGACAACGGCAAGTTGGAGGCTAGCCTAGGTAACTTAGCAAGACCCTGTCTCAAAATAAGAAGTAAAAAGGGCTGGAATGTAGCTCAGTGGTAGAGCATTTGCCTAGCATGTGTGAGGTCCTGGGTTTGGTACCCAAAAAGATTTTTCTTAAGCTAACCCAAACCAGAGTTGAAGGTATGCACCCGGAGGATGGAAATGAGTAAGACTTAGCCCTGCACTCAATGAGCTCACAATCTACCTAGTGAAGTAACAAGTTTATATGATGTTAGGTTATTACATGGCAGTTATAACGAATAGGATGAATAAAATGCTTTGAGTGGAATGAGAAAGCTTCAGAAAGAGAAACATTTGGGCTACGCTTTGAAGGATGGATAGAAGCTTAAGAGTGGAGAAGAGAGGAAGACCAGACCATCATCCCAGGCCATGAGGAAGAATGATATCAGCCATTAGAGAACAGCTGTGTGCCAGGACGCACACTGTCCCCACTGCTGCCAACTTCGAATGCGAGCTTGTTAGCTAATGCAGCCGAATAAAAGATATCAACTGGAGATGTTAAAGAATAAGTAAAACTATCTCTGTAAACGTGGTAGACAGTAGGCCTGGAAAACCTGAGAGAATCAAAGATAAAATAATGGAAACAATAAAACAATTCAGGAAACAATAAAATAACTCAGTAAGGTAGCAGCATAGAAAGTTAACATGCAAAAAATAAATCTGATGCTGGAAAAATAAAAAGGGGTAGATGGAGCAAAGGAGGAAATAATTGAAATGTGTTATGTACCTGTACCAATTCTCTACAGTGAATGTAATCATTATGGACTCCAAACAGGTAGTAATAAAAGTAAAAAAACACAAAAACACAGTTGCTCCATAGAAAAGATAGGCAGTCAGACACAACGGTAGAGAAAACTGCATCTACAATAGCAACCAAAATTAATTACACATGAGTAGATTAATAAATGTGCAACACCTCCCCTAAGAACTTTAAAACACTCCTGAAAGACACAAAAGTAGACTTGAACTAATTGAAAGATCACCTGTTTGGGGATAAATGACTCAACACAAAGATGTCAGTTTTTCCTGAAATGACAGAAATGTAAGGAAATCCCAATTTTTTAAAAATACTGAAAGAATGTTTTCATGGAGCTAAATAAGTTGATATTAAAGTTTAAATTAAAAAAGGCAAGAATAGCCAGGGAAAAGACTGACAAAATCCACAAAGGGATGGACACTAACCCCACCAGACACAAAAAAACCAAACTCAGACGCTGCCTAGCGAAGCACGGCACTGACACACGCAGGGACCGGCAGGTTAGCAGGACAGGAAGTCCAGACACGAACTCCAGTCTGAAAACAAAGTGGGGACACAGCAGATCGCTAGGGCAAAGGTGCACTTCATAGGCAGATCTGAGCTGGCTCCATTGCCATTCTGGAAAAAAGTTAAATTAGATTTATACTCTACACCAGGCAGGTGGCTCTGCATGTAAATACAAAAGGATGAAATCAGTTGGGCGTGGTGGCCCACACCTGTTCATTTCAACTACCTGCTGGAGGCAGGGGCAGGAGTATCACAAGTTGGAACCCAGCCCGGGCAATTTAGCAAGCTTTTGTCTCAAAACTTAAAAAAAATGGGGACTAAGTGCTTGGGGTTAGGGATTCAGCTCAGTGGTAGAGCACTTGCCTAGCAAGTGCAAGGTTCTGAGTTCAATCCTCAGCACCCCAAAAAACAAAACAAAACAAAACAAAAGGGCCTGACAATGCACCTCAGTGCTAGAACACTTGCCCAGCATGTCCAAGATCCTGGGTTCAATACCGGTACTATAAATAAATTTAAAAACTCATACACATTCTAGAAGGCAACAGGTGAATTCTTTAACTCTTACATACAGAAAGCTTTTTAATAATTGACTCAAAATCTTGTGACTTTTGTCTTTGATTTTTGAGACGGGGTCTTGCTACGTAGTTCAGGCTGGTTTTGAGCTCACTGTGTAGCCCGGGCTGGCCTCGAATCCATGGTGACCTGTTTCTGCCTCCCAAGTGCTGAGATTACAGGTGTGCGCCACCACGCCTGGCTCAAATTCTTTAATTTCTAAGTTTGACTACATAAAATGAAAAAAATCTTGTTTGGCAAACCTTAAAATACAACTGATGAAGTAGGAAAAATGTGTACACCACGTATCAAGGATAAATGATTAATAACATAATATCACTTATAAAAAAAACAGAAAAATGGGAAGAGATGTGAGCAAACAACTCACAAAAATTATAGAATGGGGTTTAAACCCATAAAAAAAAGGTGCCCAGCCTCCCAATTTAGAGCAATGCGAATGAAAACCAAGACACTACTTCCCAACTATCAGTTTGGCAAAACTTTTGCTCAAGTTCCAGGCAGGCCCCGCTACTGCTGCGGGGCAGCTGGGGTTAAGGTGTGTGCCGCCGTGCCCGGGCAAGTCTGAAATTACTTTAAAATAAACGGTTAAACAAAGAGTAAACAAACCGGGTGGCTGCATTATGCTAACATAACTAGCATCGCGCTGGCGATGGCTTCAGGCAGGCTGAGATGGCGCTTTGCAGCCGTCCTCCCTGCAGCTCACCTGAGCAAGCCGCTGGTGAGGCTCTCCGAGAGGAAACCCTTCTGCCAGTCCCTCACAGGGCGTGTTTTTATGAGGCAGGGAAAGCCCCTGCCGAGGAGTTCCGGCTCAGTCTCATAGGAGAAGCAGAAGGATATAAGAATTCTGAAAGCAGTAGAGTAACAGAGAAGCATAATGGCATTTACAGAGCACTGGCCAGGTGTCAGTAATACCTATCAACTTGATTAATTTCCACAAGAAGTCTACTTAATGGTTAAAATTATCCCCACGTTACTGATGAGGAAACTGAGGCACATATCAGTAACTCATCCAGCTACCCAGCTAGTAAAGTGACAAGAGAGAAGTTTGACTCTGGAAACTTCAGTTCTGCAGCCCGTGCTGCGCAGGCTGTGGGTGCTGCAGATCTAAGGTTTGGCCCCCAGGATGGAGAAGCAGGCTGGAGGAGCTGGGAGGCGGTCATCCCCCAGCATGGGATATCTGCAGGGCAGGAGTTCACCACATTGAGGCAAATGCTTGTCTGCAAAAATAGAGCCTTCTTTTCAGAATGGAAGGACACAATAGACTGAGCAACTTACCTGTTTTGTAGTGATGTTCTATAAGTCAGACGCTTCTCCATCTGAGACTAGTGTTAGCCCTCCCCTGTCAGAAGCTAAGCTAGGGGCTGGGGTGTAAGCTCAGTGGTAGAGCATGTGCTTAGCATGCATGAGGCCCTGGGATCAATGCTCAGCACCCACAAAAAAGAAAGAAAAATTACTTTGCAGCAGACTGGCTGTGGGCTGCAGCCGGAGGATGGCAAAGGGGGCTGGTGATAGAATTCTATGAGATGTGCTCTCCTCTCAACATTTTTCCCTCACCTTCCTGCGGGAAGAAGAGCTCGGTTTAGCCTGTGCATGGCCGATGCTGCTTTGGGGCACTTCACAGATGTTGTCCAGGTTGGCTGTCTTCGGCAGGGTGCTGCCACGGTCTTCCGCTGCTGAGTTCTTTGTGGGAGTCCCCCCAGGACAAAGTCTTTTGGGTACTGCTTTTCTCGAGATGCACTCTGGGGCCTGGGACCTTCCTCTTTTGCCAGCTTTTGAATGTAACTGTCGCATGTCTGATCTGAGGTATTAACAGGGATTGAAAGAATGAGCTGTTTACTTTGAAATATATGTTTTTATATGAATAACAGAACAACATGGAATGAGAATAAATTGTTGAAAGTTCAGATTTATGTATATGGTCATTTAAATATTCCCTTGGCAGATTCAAATCTTTCAGTAAAGTAATTGAGTGCAAATGCAACAGACATTGTGTAATATGGGAATAGGATCATAACAGTTAAATTACTAGACACCTGTATGATTCTCTGAGGTCATGAAAAGTCGTGTCTTTGAAAGTCAAAATTAGTGATCCTGGAACGTGCTCACAGTATATGTTATGGGGCAAACCAGGATACAGAATGACAGGATCCCAGTCTTGGCTTTTTTGATTTTTCTTTTTTTGTGATACTGAAGATGGAACCCAGGGTTTTAGGCATATTAGGCAAGCACTCCACTACTACATTGCACCCCCAGCCCTTTTATTTTATTTTCAGACAGGGTCTCACTAAATTGCCCAAGGCCTGAAACTTGAAATTCTTCTGCTTCAGCCTCCAGAATAGCTGGAATTATGGGCATGCATCACCATACCTAGTTTGAATCTCATTTTCGAATATAAGCATATGCAAAATAAAAAGTCTAAAAGAAATACGGTGAGTTTAAATGTTAATAGTAGCTATCTCTGGGTGATGCAGTTATGAATGAGTTTTATTTTCTTCTTTGTACTTTTCTGTATTGTCCAAATTTCCCACAGTAACACTGTGTTACTTTACAATAAAACATACCTTCCCCAAAAAAATGTGTTAAGGAAAAGAAAAAAGAAAGAGCCAAGCATGGAGGCACACACATATAATCCCAGCACTCAGGAGGCAGAGGCAGGAGAATTGCCATGAGTTTGAGGCCAGCCTGGGCTACACAGTAAGCTCAAGGCCAGCCTGAACTACATAGCAAAACCCTGTCTCAAAAAACCAAAAAAAAAAAGAAAGAAAGAAAGAAAGAAAGAAAGAAAGAAAGAAAAGAAAGACAATCAGTGGCTGTCCTATATCTGAGAAGGAATTCTAGGTAATGAACAGACTTTCCTGTGAAACTCAACACTCTATCACTCCTAAAAAACAACTGAAAAGTGAACATAAATTTCGAGTAATAACAAAGATAAACTAGACTGTACTGATAAATTCTGGTGAGAAGAGAAAAAGCAAATATCTGATAAAAGACTAATGAGGTTTTTATGTTAGTTTAGTCCCAACAGCTCTCAGATTCAGTCCAAATTTCTTTTGGTGGGGGGGGCTGGGGATCAAACTCAGGGCCTTGCGCTTGCAAGGCAAGCCCTCTAACCACTGAGCTAAATCCCCAGCCCCTCAAATTTCTGATAAAATGTTTCATTCTTCAGTTATTCCTAAGTGAAAGCCACTAGAATGTTTCCCAATAAGGTGGCAGCGGCTTTCCCAGCCAATAACAAAGCATAGCCTTACCTTTTTCCTGCTTGGGAAAGACACAGCGGTTCTGGGGAACAAGCCCTGCTTGGCTCATCAACTAGTGTAGACAAAATGAAGTTAGCTTCCAGCAGCATATCAATAATGCTCAGCACCACGGGTCTAAAAAGGCAGAGTGAGAGCAAAAGCAATACTCTTTTTTTTTTTTTTTTTTTTTGGTGCTGGGGATCGAACTCAGGGCCTTGTGCTTGCAAGGCAAGTACTTTAACCACTGAGCAAAATCCCCAGCCTGATACTCATTTTCTGGCGGACATTAGGGACACGTCAGAAAATGATACATAATTCTGGAGTAAAAAGGAACAGTACAAGTAGATGTCTTTTTTTGTGTTTTCTCAAATTAATACAATCCTAGGAGCTAAAAGGGCCTTTAAAAATCATCAGATCCAATTTAAAATTTAGTTCTGGAACATATAACGTATCGAAGCTTTATAGAGATTTAATTTGTTTAAGCCATGTATAATTTTCTAATTAGGCAATTTATTCAGCAGCACATCAAACTTATAAACATTTCATTCTGCAGAAGAATGTGTTTCTCAGTCAAGCTGCCAATTAAAATATGCCACGTTACAGCATCTTTTCAAAAATGTTCATTTGATAAACGTTGCTGGTGAAGTTAAGGAATTCCTGATATGTGTGAATTCATTTCACCATGATCCAAAGGCTTTTATTATCTGTAGCACAAAAAGAAACTCAGAACAGTTGCCAAGGACCTACTTGCCAGGAAAATCAAAATGAATGGACATAGGAACATGTGTAGCTTCTGAAAACAGCAGCATCCCCTGAAGGAAGAAAAGGAAGAAACAACTTCAAGTCTTTATTAAAAATTACTGGTGCAGATTTGAATTTTTTTTTTTTTTTTTTTTTGGTGCTGGGGATTGAACTCGGGGCCTTGTGCTTGCTAGGCAAGCACTCTAACCACTGTGCTAAATCCCCAGCCCCCTAGATTTCAATTTGAATCTGACACCAATATCTGTTTACCTTCAGTTCTTTGCAGTAAAATGTTATTTCAGTATCCAATCCAACCTGAAAGAAGTCAAACTCATCTGGGCCAACAAACATCTCACTATACACGGAATTGGTCAAATCTGCTAAATGTCACAGGAAAATAAAAAAATAGTTAAGTCTCATTTTAATGCAAAAATATCAACATAAGTAGGAGTTTAGAAATATCCCCAGTTCTCTGAGTCCTTCACTGAGAGCTGGGCTCTGTGTCTACGTCTCCTCCTCTCACATGTGGGGAAGAGACTGCAATCTCCACTTCCTGTCTCACCTACAGCACCCCTCCTGTAGCCCAGCACATGCCATAGGAGCTCCAGGGCACACGGAGAGGCCACCTGTGGGCAGGTATTGGGGGTGGCAGCCTGGCTGAGCTCCCTGCATCAACTGTGAGCCATACATGGGTGTCCTCGTCACCTCGCAGGTGATTCCCGCCCCACCACTAACTACAGCTGCATGAGGGACCTCGAGTGAGAAGTGCCCAGCTAAGTCCCATCATCCCCAGAAAGAACCCTGAGAGATGATAAATTACTGCCCTAAGCTGCTAAGTTTGGGGGTGGCTTGTTATAAGCACTTAATAACCAGCATATCATAAGGTCCTAGGTGGTTCTAAAGGGAACCACTACACAACAGTATAAATGTTGTTTACATGTAACAAGGTTATTACATTTTATTAATTATGTTCAATTTTGTTTCAAAAAAACTTTTAAAATTAACCCCACCCAAAATTAACAAAAAATAGGGTAAGAGATAAAATAGATGCCTTATAGTAAACTGTAAAACATGGTTTAAAAAGTGAATTTTAAAAAGTTTTAAATTGAGATATAATTCATTTACCACAACATTTATCATTTTAAGTGTACAACTAAGTGGTTTTTACTATATTCACAAGAGGGTGCAGCCATCACCACTATCTACTATTTCATCACCTCAAAAAGAAACCTCACACCTCCCAGCAGTCAGGTTTATTCCCCGTCCCCCTCTGCTCCCAGCAGCCAGCAAGTGCTTATCTACTTTCCGCACGATGGGTTGAACTATTCTGGATATTTCCCATGTATGAAACCGTGCAATATGTGGTCTTCTGGTTCTGGATTCTTTTCCTCAGCACAGTGTTTTCAAAGTTTGTCCACACTACAGCCTATATCAGTACTTATTCTCTTTATGGTTGAATAATATCCCATTGTATGAATAGATCACATTTTGTTTGTCCCTTCATGAATGGATGACATTTGACTTTCCATTCTGTGACTGTTATGTAGTGGTGCTATGAATATTCATGTGGACTGCGAGGTAGAAGCCACTTATTAAAGGTGGCAGAGGGACAAGACAGAAAAAGCCTGATGCTTTGATGAACAGAACATGGAAGAATGATACTAACTACTATTATTTTATTTTGTGTTTTCTGCCACAGTTGAAAATAATCCTAAAAAATACACATTACAATGTATAATATTCTGTTTTCTCAAATAGGTAAATTTCATATCTGATGCCATCTTTCTGTTTGTTTGTTTGTTTGAGACAGGGTCTCACAATGTAGTTCAGGCTGGCCTTGAATTCACTATGTAGCCCAGGCTGGCCTCAAACTCGTGGTGATCCTCCTGCCTCAATCTCCCAAATGTGTGTGCCACCATGCCTGGCATATTTGATGCCTTCTATTCAACAAGAGGTTATTGAACTTGGATTTTTTTCAGTGATTTATTATTATAGCAAACTCTGACATTTGGAACTTTCCAAATACATTCCAAGATAATCAAAGATGCTACACCCTTTATTACACATACATTCATTCATTTATCTTACTAGAGATTTAACCAAGGGCCTTCACACTGAGGTATATCCCCAGCCCATTTTTTATTTTGACACAGATTCTTGCTAACTTGATAAACTGTCCAAGCTGGGATTGAACTTGCCATCCTCCTGCCTCAGGCTCCCAGAGTGCTGGGTTTACAGGTCTGCACCACCACACCCAGCTACACAATCTTTTATGATTTAAAAAATGAATGATGCACCAAAAGTATAAGCAATAAAAGAAAAATGGGTAAGCTGGGGTACCATTAAAATTTTTAAATCTGCGTGTCAAAGAATGCCATTAAGAAAGTAAAAAGGGGTTGGGGGATTTAGCTCAGTGGTACAGCACTTGCCTAGCAAGTGCCCTGAGTTCATGTCCGAGGACCACCCCCCACAAAAAAAAGAAAGTAAAAACAGCTGGAAACAATGGTGCATACCTCTAATCCCAGCCACTTAGGAGGCTGAGGCAAAAGGATTCCAAGTTCAGGTCCAGTCTGTGCAATTGGGTGAGATCCTTCGAAAGTAAATTTTTAAAAGGGGCTGGGGATATAGCTCTGTGGTAGAGCGCTTGCCTAGCATTTGTGCGGCTCTCCACTTAATTCTCAGTACCATGAAAAAAGGAAGGAAAGTAAAGAGGAAAGGAGGGAAGGGAAAAGAAAAGAAACTAAACAGATAACCCAGGAATGGGAGGAAAACTTTGCAAATCATATATGCACAGAACAGTCAAAAGACAACTCAAGTGAAAAAAGGAAAAGGGATTTGAAGAGACATTTCTCCAGAGAAGACATGAAATAACCAATAAGCATATGAAAAGATGCTCAGCATCATTAGTCCTTGGGAAAATGCAAATCAAACCCACAATGAGACACTACTTCACACCCACTAGGCTGGCTGTAATCCAAAGGCAGACAATAGCAAGTATTGTGAAGGACACAGAGGATCAGAACCCTCAAACACTGGATGTGAAAGGATGCACTCAGAGTCGGGCATGGTGGCACATGCTTATAATCACAGCTACTCTGGAGGATGAGGCAGGAGGATCAAAAGTTCAAAGCCAGCCTGGGCATTTTGGTATGACCCTGTCTCAAAAAATAAAAGGGCAGTGGATGTGGCTCAGTGGCGGAATGCCTGCCTAGCACATGCATCTCCCTGGGTTCAGTCCCCAGTACTGAAAAACAAAAAACTGTGCACCAATCATCGGAAATTAGGCTGGCAGGTTTTCAAAATGCTAAACACAGTGTTACTGCAAGACTTAGCAATTTCACTCCTAAGTATTTGCCCAAGATAAATGAAAACACACATCCACAAAAAAACTTGTACATGGATGTTCATAGCAGCATAACTATGTAGAGCCCAAAAGGAAAGAGTCAAAATGCCTATCAAATGGTGAATGGATAAATAAAATGTAGCATATTCACTCAAAGTGATAAAAAGTAATAAAAAGAAAGGAAGTACATGCTGATAAACACTACAACAAGGAACAACCATGAAAGAAGGCAGATACAAAAGGCCACATGTTGTATGATTCCATATATACGAAATGTCCCAGAAAATCCACAGAGACAGAAAGTGAACTAGTGGCCAGCTAGGGCTGGGGTTGGGAGGAAATGGGAAATGACTGCTAATGGATACGGGTTTCTTTTTGGGGCGGGGCAGTGGTTAAACATTCTAAAAGATTCTAAAATTAAATATGCTAAAGTGCATGATGGTTGTATAAGTCCAAATATACTAAAAAATGAATTGTATACTTTAAATGGATCGACTGTATAGTATGTGAGTTATATCTCAAGTAAGCTGTTTTTAAAAACAGAATGATGAATTTAAAAGAAAAAAGAATGTTTTGTCTCTCAAACCCCATACCATTTCCTCCAACCTCACTCTTCCCCTCCCCACAGTCTCTGTATATTATTTTTAAGTACCTTTGTTCAAAAGAGAAATTCGATATGATCTTTTCACCTCCTGAGCTCCATAACAATTTAGAACCTGCCTCCAGCACATTTCACAGAAATCAAACTGTCCATGTTAAATACCAGAGTTCTTACCTAAACTGATCTGAGGTGAACACAGTTTCTAATGGGAAAAATATAAAAGTCCATTTCTGATTCACATGTACTCTTTTACCATTATATCTTTAATAACTTAAATGAGTATATGTTAAAAACTTTAACATAATCTTGTAACACTAGGATTGTGGATGATAATTATATATACTGGTAGGGAAATAAAACTTTATTTTCAAACCCTTCAGCTAAGCAAATTTCTATTTAAAGGTCCTGTTCTCAAGCCAGCAGTGTAGCTCAGGGGCAGAACAGTTGCTCAACATGAACAAGGCCCTGGGTTCAAGCTACAGCTTACACACACCTGAAAAAAGTCCCATTCTCACACCCGTGTCTGTGTGATCTGACAAGTCATCAGTATTTCCTTATACTACGGACGGATTTACATTATATTTATTGTTTATTCCAACGTATTTATTCTTCTTTGTTGCTATTGTAAATAGGTTTTCTGTTATTATGTCCTTTGAATATTGTTCATGTATATGAAAACTATTTGATTTTTTCATGTTTGTGTTATATCCTGCTACCTCTTTATTACTGTATTGTTTTATTTATTTTATTATTTATTTTTTGGAGACAGGGTCTGGCTATGTAGTCCAGGCTGGCCTTGAACTCACTATGTAGCCCTGGCTGGCCTAGAATTCAGGGCAATCCTCCTACCTCAGCCTCCAAAGTGCTGAGATTACAGGCATGTGCTACTGTGCCCAGCTTTATTTTATTGTTTGAGTGTTATCATTGACTTGTTAGGGTTTTCCAGATGTACTACTATATCATTTGCAGATGGGGATAGTGAAAAGTATTTTCTTTAGTGACTCTAATTGACTTATCTAATTGCATCAATTAATAACTAGTATAATATTAAATAGAAATGGAGACAGATAAGCCATCCTTATGTTATGATTTAGATCTAAAATGTCCCCCAGAAGTGTCATGTATTTGGAAGGTGATTAGATCATTGAGACACTAATCTCATCAGCCACGGATGAGTTCATGGCTGAATATGCTGTTAAGAGGTGGGTCCCTGGGAGGGTGGATTCTCATCCCCAGCCCCTCCCTTTGTGCTATGCTTCCTCTCTGCATGGGTTGAACACCCTTTCCTGTGCCAAGCCCCTCAGCCATCCTGTTTCTGTCTTGGAGCCAGTCAACCATGGCCTGAAACTATGAGCCAACATTAACCTGCCTTCCTTTAATCCTTGGGTGTTGGGTATTTTGTCTCAACAAACATCATACTTTGTTTCCAACCTTACTGGAAACATTAACATGGTCCTATTAAGTAAGATGTAGGTTTTAGGTATTTGTAAAATACAGTACGTAGATTTCATTGTGTCAGGAAAATACGCACAGATTCCTATATACTTAAGTGACTTCTATCAGGAATAGATGTTATGCTCCAAGTCTTTTTTTTAAGTAACTACAAAGATAACCATATATATTTTTTCTCAGAACCGTTAACATAGCACTTTGTAGATTTTCTAATATTGAGTCAACCTTGCATATTGGAATAAATACCAGTTGGTTGTGGCTTATGAGTTCCTTAATGAGGTGTTGAATTTTATTTCCTAGTATATAATTCTACTTTTATAAAGTATACATTTTAAATAAAAATATGTTGTGTACACAACATTTATCATATGTCAATAAGTACATTTTTATAATTGTGTGTGTGTTGGTATTTTGAGTTTTTCAGTACAAAACTACTCCAATAAACATCCATGATGTATCCCCATAGAGAGAGGGGAATGTATTGACACATTCACACACATAACATGACCTTCATGCAACCAGTCCCCTGCTGTTTGATCTGAAGTGTAGAAGATACACCAAACTACTAAAGTGCTTATCTCTGGATCATGGGATTTGAGGTGATTTTTTAAATTTATGCTTTTAAAAATATTTTTCATTTTCTTCCATGGACATGAATTATATACATGGTAAATACAAAAGTTAATTGACTTGCGAGCACAAGGCCCTGAGTTCGATCCCCAGCACCACGAAAAAAAAAGTTAATTGATCTCAAACAAGACAGCTCCCATCATACCCAATGTGCTAGCATACAGGAAATTCTACAATAAGGTTGAACAGTTGGGTCCCCAGGCAACATAACTATAACTACTCATTAGACAGCTACTCACAAGGGACAGTGTTTATTGGTTACTAAATGAACATCTCTATTCAGAGATGACATGATGAAACAGAAAACAGACCCTTTCAAGAAGCCGAGCATATATTTTCCAGATTACGTACTGCCAAGTGCCAAGAAAGAACACTGCATGAGCCTCGAGAGAAGCAATAAAAACACAGCTTTAGAAGCTTGCACCTGGGAGCCCACCTCTTTATATTTAGACCCTAAAACCACCACTTAGAGACTGTGTGACAACAGGCAGGTCACAGTTTCTCTTGCTTCAACTTCTTCATGTGTCAACAATAGTGCCTATGTCATAGAGTTGCTACAAAGATCAAATGAATTCATAATGTAAATTATTTAAACAAGATCTTGACACAAACTAAACACTACAGAAGTCACCTGACCCGATGTAAAGCCTTGGTTCTACTGACTTTTCACTGGAAAATCAGAGTTCCTTCCTTTCCATCCTCTCTTTACTGCTAACTGCTATCACCAAAAACAAGTCAGCCAAAGTCAAAAAGTTTTAAACAGCTCATTGTACCAAAAAGACTTGTTTGTCTTGTTTTGCAGCACTGGGGATCAAACCCAAGACCTGTGCACTGAGCTATCCCCAGTCCTTTAAAATTGTTTTTATTTTGTGACAGGTTCTTGCTAAGTTGCTAAATTGCCTAAACTGGGCTCAAACTTACAATCCTCCTGCTTTAGCCTCCCAGAGTGCTGAGACCACCACACTGGGAACCTAGCAAGTTTTTTTGATACTAAAACTCTACTCACACACTGGGAACCACACTGGGAACCTAGCAAGTTTTTTTGATACTAAAACTCTACTCCAGGTTGGGCCTGGTAGTACACACCTGTAGTCCAGCAGGCAGACTGGTGGAGCTCATGAGTTTGGGATCAACTTGTGCAGATAGCAAGACTCTGTCTCAAAACAAAACAAAACTCTATTCCATCTACATAATTCTTCAAAGAGCTGATTTAACGAGTACTCACGTTTCTACCTATGTATTTGCAATCTGGAATAATTTTAATTACAAATTCTTGAATTTCTTCTTAAATTTCTTGGATCTCTTACTGAATAATACAATAATGAAAAGTTTATTATCTTGCCACACATTACTGCTTTTAAAACAGGAATAAATATTAATGTTTACTATGTAGCTAGTAATGAAGACACACAGGAAGCACACTCCATCAAATCTCCACAATAGGTATTATCCTTACCCATTGATTCCCCACTAGAGCTCTTCAGGCAAAAATTCAGCGGAGAAACAGCAAGAGTGACTTCCTCCTGATTCGATGAAAAAAGAACCATTGCCTCGGCAAGCAGTCTAGAAAATGTAATGGAAAGTCTTAACATCATTTGAAAAACAAATAGAAAGACATAACCTTATTAAGAGGGACTCAAGGGGTTGGGGATTTAGCGCAGTGGTTAGAGCGCTTGCCAAGCACAAGGCCCTGAGTTCAATCCCCAGCACAAAAAAAAAAAAAAAAAAAAATAGAGGGACTCAAATCTTTAATCTGGAAATGAACCAGCTAGTTGGCCTGGGTTTAGAAGAATTTACCCAAAAGGCCTATTTTCTTTCATATACACAAACTGCTATGTTTGTAGTATATCTTTAAATTGTAATTTCATTTGAAGCCCAAGAGAATAGCAAAATACAACCTTCGTAAAACATGTGAAAAGCTGCAGTATGAACAAAACATCAGAATCAAATATCTTTAATTCTATGTTTTTACATGCCCAATGTATTTTTTTTTAATCGGCCCAAGATGATACTATACAGGAAGACAGTGGAAAATGGAGCTGTTTAACTATAGCTAAAATGGACTATACTGGAGACCCGTTTAGGGCTAGAGGTTTATAAAGAGTCTGTTGCTTATATTTCCTTTTTCCTTTTGTTACTTTCCCAGACCATCTGTTACCTATCATGTTTAAGAGTCTCTTGATGTCCCAAATGGCACTTGTTCTGGGCTGCCTTTTTTTTTTTTCTTTCATTTTTTGAGACAGGGTCTATGTAGTTCAGGCTGACTTTGAACTTGTGATCCTCCTGCCTCAGCCTCTCCCTCCCCTCAGTGCTGGTTTTACAGGCTTGCACCACACCCCACCCCCCCAGCAGGGCTGCCTTTAAAAACAGTTTTATTGAGGTGTATTTCACATGCCACACAATTCACAGATTTAAAGTTGTTTGATTTGCACTTCCTGAATGACCAGTGATGTTCAGCATCTTTCCATGTGCTTACTGGCCATTCATGTATCTTCTTTGGGAAAAGGTCTATTAAAATCCTTTGCCCACTTTTAGTTGTTTGTCTTTTTAAAAAAGTGCATTGTAAGTACTGCCATCCTTTTGAAATTGAGATGTTTCTAGATAAAATGAAATTTTAGAATTAATGCAATCTTGCTGTTAACGTGATGCTAGACATTAGCTTAGCAGTGTCTGTCGATGTCAAAATGGCATGAACACCTCGCAGATTCATAAGGGAACTTTTCTATTGTTAAGGGGAAGGTATTATGCAAGATGCTAAATAACTTCTTTATTCGTGATGCTGAAGATTGAACCCAGGTCCTCTCACGTGCTAGGCAAATGTTCTGTCACCAAGTATATCCCCAACCTCTAAGATGCCAAATAACTTGATACAAAAAAAGGGGGCTGTGGATTTAGCTGAGTGGTTAGAGTGCTTGCCTTGCAAGCAGAAGGCCCTGAGTTCGATCCCCGGCACCAAAAAAAAAAAAAAAAAAAATGCCAATGCCAATGTGTAGTTCAAAATATAAGAAGAATGCAAATTGTTAATATATGCAAATATTCTCGAACTCACTAGTAATAAAGAAAATGCAACAGTAAAGAACATCACGTGACACCATTTTATACATATTAGATTGGCAGAATTTTTAAAGATTGATTACATCCTCTACTTAGAAGAATTCTCCTATACTTTTGGTGGGGATGTAAAGTGACATGGATTTTACACGGCAATTTAGTAGTCAGTATCTATGCAAATTTAAAATTTGCATAAGACTTTGGTCCAGTAATTCTATTTCTAGGACTCTGAGTTACACAGTCTGTAACACAGCCCTCACTGGACCTACAGATTCACTTCTAAAAAAGAGAAAAATGGAAGAAGCAATCATCAATTCTGAGATGAGAGTATCAAAAAAAGCATGGCTGTGCCAGGTATGGTGGCACATGCTTGTAAGGATCTATTCAGGAGGCTGAGGCAGGAGTATTGCAAGTTCAAGGCCAGTCTGGGCAATTTCACAAGACTCAATCTCAAAATAAAGTAAAAAGGGCTGGGGATGTAGTGAAAAACTGAATTGCCTGCCTAGCAGGTATGAGACCCTGGGTTTAATCTCTAGTACCAACAAAAGAAGAAGAGGGAAGAAGAAGAGGAGGAGGAGGAGGAAGGAAGGAAGGAAGGAACGAATGAAGCGGAGAGTAAAAGAAAAGATGTGGCTTCTATCAGCTACCATTGTGAGGACTCCGAGGCAGCCAAGAGACAGGCACATGGTGTGGACCTGCGCCCTACTAAAAACCACATATATGAGCTTAGAAATGGAGATTGGGCCCCCAGCAGCCATATCTAGGAGCCAGGAAGTGAATCCCCAAGTTGAGCCTTCAGATGAAACTGCAGTCCTGGCCGACTCCACAACTTCAACCTCATGAGAGCTTGCGCCAGAAAGAGCCAGCTAAGCCACATTTGTTACTCCAGAATAACAACCATCTGACATCTGAAGGCTGTTTTGGAGCACTTTGTTCTGCACCAATTGGTAGCTAATACATTATCCTATGTACTACTAGTGGCGCTGTTCATGATAGCAAAAAGGTGGGGATGTGGCTCACTTGTACAGTGCTTGTCTACCACGGGGGAGGCCCTGAGTTCACTACCCAACACACACACACACACACACACACACACACACACACACACACACTGCCAGAGCCTGGCATACTGGCTCACACCTCTAATCCCAGGACTCTGGGACACTGAAGTAGGAGGATCACAAGTTTGAGCCCAGCCCGGGCAACTTCAAGACTTAGTGAGGCCCTATCTCAAAAGAAAAAAAAAAAAAACGGGCTGGGGAGGTAGTTCAGTGTGAAGGCCTTGGGTTCAATTCCCCAGTACTGAAAAAGGCAAGTTACCAAACAATATGGATAGTAGGACATTTTCTTTTTTAAAAAGTATGTATATGTAGGTGTCTAATAAGAGAGAAATAAAGATTCACAATGGGAGAATCATGAAACAGAGGTTACCTGCCAAGTGTGATGTAGAGATGGCAGAAGAGAAAGACTTTCATTCTTTACCTTTCACTCTTCTATATATATTGGATGTATCGTAAGGAATACACATTGCTTTTTAGGGGAGTGGGGTGCGTGCTGGGGATGGAACTCAGGGCCTTGCGCTTGTGAGGCAAGTGCTCTACCACTGAGCTAAATCCCCAACCTGTATTGCTTTTTAAATTTTTTTCATTATTTTATTTTAGTCGATCAGTACATGTATGTACTACATAACATTTACATTCTTTGTGGGAAGTTGGTACATGTACAAAACACACCTCAATTTCTTTTATTTTTTCATTCTTTATCCCTTTTCTCCCTCCCCACTCCTTCCATCTCTTGATTCCCTTTCCTTTTGAGAACTATCTATCTCCCCACTTTCTGTTATCTTTTATTTTTTTCTACCCTGTATGTTGTCTTTTCATTCTGTTAGTTGTTTCTTTTGGTGTGCAGAAGCTTTTCAATTTAATATGGTCCCATTTGTTGATTCTCAAAATTATTTCCTGTGCAACTGGGATTCTGACTTTTTTCATTTTTAGAAAACAATGCAAAAATATAATTTGGCTCACAAAGTAATACTAATTAATGTTTAGTGCTACAGATGAACAAAACAGTTGGGCACACTTTCACTGACAAATATGCCTCACTCGTTATCTAAAGAAAAAACTTGACTAATTAGGAATAAAGTCAGTTTGCTTCAAAAATGTTAAAATTATTCAAGCACCCCTGTAATCCCAGCTACTCAGAAGACTGAGGCAGGAAGATCATAAGTTCAAGGCCAGCCTGGGCAATTTAGCGAGCTGTTAAAATTTCCTCTGGCTGTGTGTTCTAAGATTCAGATAGGTACCATACAAATTCAAAGCATTGTAAGATCATATATTCTTCTCTTTTGATACAGTTTGTGGTAGAAAGTCACTGATGAAATATTTTTAGAATTTTCTGGACCACGAAATTATTCCTGCTACCATTAGGCAGTTACTATCTACTCTTATCTTTCTCAAGGTTTCCTCTTGACCTTGTAAGGTGATTTCTCTAAAGTTTTAGTTTTAAAAAGAAAAAAACTGTAACTGAAAAGCTTTTTGGAGCTAAGTGTTCACCCTGACACCCTTCCATATTCATAAAAGAAAAATAAACAACATAGTATTCATTACCTTGGCTGAATCATCAGAGTATTACAACACATATTCTTTTCAAAATCAACTTGCAAAGGCCGACTTTCTTGGAAACACACATTATGAGTTCTTTTAATACCTTAAAAAGAATAAAGGTGTTAAAGATAAAGGTATTACTTTTAAGGGCAAAACGAACACATTCTAAGTGTTTATGTTTCACAGCAAATTAAAATAATAAACTTATAGTAATGTTTACTCTGGGGCAGGTGCACATAGGCTGGAGCAGCACAGTTCTTTAGTGAAATGTGTTACCGCTCCCTAGTGGACACTAAGCAACATGTCACTCTGTGATCATCAGGCAGTGCAGTGTCCCAATTCCTTTGAAAGATAAGGGTTTCTTGGCTCCTGTGTAAAACAGTGACTGTCCACTGCAAAGTACGTCTCTAGGATTGTCTTTTAGCACCTCTTATGCAGGACTGATCTTTCTAGATAAGACTTTTGGCAGTTAGACGTGCCCTTCCATTCTGTTAATGTTTCTTCCTTTAGAGGAAAAGGGGAGGTAGTGATATAGGTTGAGTATCTTTTATCCTAAGTGCTTGAGACCTGAAGCATTTCAGAATTGGGAGACTTTCTGATTCTGGGATATTTTCATAGACTTTACACATTGAGTATCTCTAATCTGAAGATCAGATCTTAGATCTTGGAGCATTTCCAATTTCAGATTTTCAGATTAGGGGCGCTCAACCCATAATTAGTATGGTCGTATGTGCCAGAACCTGCAGAATACATTTTACACACATTCTCTCTGATTTTCACAATATTCCTGTGAGGCAGGACTTAATTTTAGAAGAGTAAACTACAGCTCCATGAGGCTAAGTGACCTTCAAAGCTGTACTGTTCAAACAAGCACAACTAGAATCTGAATCTGTTTGCATTTTTCCAGGTAAGCTAATAATAAAATAATGCTGCAGTGAGAGTCCCTATGGCCCACTACAAATATTTCTCAACTTATGTTTTGTGTTTTTGTTATTGTTTTGTTTTGTCGAATTAATAACAACAATACTTATCAAGTTAATGTATTATATTGTTTACCAAGCACCTCTGTGTATTGGGCTGTATTAGTTAGCTTTGGCTGCATAACAAGTCAATCCAACACTTATTATGCTTGTGATTTAGGTGAGTGGTTCTTCTGGCCTAGGCTGGGCTCAGCTGTAGTTGGATCATCCAGGGATTTCATTTCCTGTCTGGGGCTTCAGTCAGTGGTTGGGATGGCTGGGATTGATGAGGCCTCGCACCACATGGTCTTGGATCCTCCAGGAGGCCACCCAGTGCTTGTTCTCATGCTGGTAGAAAGGTTCTTAGGGCCGCCATGGAAGCCGCTAAGGCTCTTGAAGTGTTGGCTTGGAAGTCACACAATATCACTTCTGAGTGCATTCTCTTAGTATCAAAGCAGATCTATGGCCAGCTGAGATTCAAACTGGGGAAACAGCCTCTAGATTTTGAAGGGAGGGGGTACAAATAATCTAGGAACTTTTTTACCACATAGGGATGATTTTAAGATCTGGAACTTGTTCTAGTAGAGAACAAATGGGACAAAAATCTCTGTCCTCACAGAGTTTGCATTCCAGTGAGGGGAGACCAACACTAACAAAATAAATGCGCCAGGCAAGGTAATGAACGCCTGTCATCCCAGCACTTGGGAGGCTGAGACAGGAGGATAGCCAGGAGCTCAAGGTCAGCCTGGGCAAACAGTGAGTTCAAGGCTAGC
This sequence comes from Hystrix cristata, assembly GCA_004026905.1. Lineage (NCBI taxonomy): Eukaryota > Metazoa > Chordata > Mammalia > Rodentia > Hystricidae > Hystrix > Hystrix cristata. The sequence goes on from PVJO010004745.1 coordinate 77,493, forward strand.
CTAGCCTACATAGCGAGACCCTGTCTCAAAATAAAATAGAAAGAAAGAAAATAAAAAAAACATGGAGCAGGACACATCCCAAGGAGGAATCTCGCCAGGGCTTCTGAATCCTGGACAACCTTAGACAGTGATGGCAAACCTTTTAGAGCTTTCAATGATAACAAACGGTCCACTGCAGCACGCATGCCATAGGCTCGCCACCACTGTAGGACATTCCTGGGTAAAACAGGGAACTATTTGAGAGTCTGAGCACTCAGTGACATAATCTGACCTGTTTTAAAGGGATCATTGTGGCTTCTGTTTAGGGAAGGCACAAAGCTTAAACACTGACCTATCTTGTCTGTTTTTAAAAGAAAACTTTTGCTGGGGATTTAGCTCAGTGGTTACAGTGCTTGCCTTGCAAGCAGAAGGTCCTGAGTTCGATCCCCAGCACCAAAAATAAATAAATAAATAAATAAATAAATAAATAAAAATAAAAGAAAACTTTTGAGGGGGGATGCTAGGGATTGAACTCGGGGCCTTGCACTTGCTAAGCAAGTGTTCTACCACTGAACTAAATCTCCAACCCCTTAAAATATATTTTTAAATTACTTGTGAAGAGATAGTTAATAGGTCCTCATGGTTTAACACGTTTCCCCTGGCTTGAGCCATCAGTGGTCCACTGAGCGGCTTGTACTGCTGATGGTATGAATGGACTAGTCACTTTCATTGGTCTTTTTACTAATAAAATTAATAAAAAGCCTATAAATGGATCAAATCTAGTTAGTTGCTTGAATAGAAATAATGCTCCAATACAAACATTAATACTATTCATACCAATTAAAATTATTAGTCAATAAGTTTATTTCATTAAATTAATTTCTATTCATGAATTTCTTTAAAGCATTTTATACATAAAGGCAGCTGATTCGTGCAGAGCACACAAAACATCAGAATGCATTTGGCATTTTTTGTGGCCACGGTAGCACCCATTTTTTCAGATAATTTTCAAAAACACTCTCTACACTGTTTGTGTTTCTTGCTGATACTTTTTTTGTTGTTTTCTTTTTTGGTTTTTTTTTTTGGTGCTGGGGATCGAACTCAGGGCCTTGTGCTTGCAAGGCAAGCACTTTAACCACTGAGCTAAATCCCCAGCGTTTCTTGCTGATCTTAAATATGCTTTTATAAAGTGAATGTTTTTGGCCAGGCATGGTGCACATGCCTGTAATCCCAGCACTCAGGAGGCTGAGACAGGAGGATCACCACAAAGTTCGAGGCCAGCCTGGGCTACACAGTGAGATCCTGTGTCAAAAAACCAAAACAAAAAATAAATAAGTAAGTAAGTAAGTAAATGAATGAAGTGAACTTTTTTTGAGTAATGTGCACCTGTGGCATACTTTATCAATAATTAATTCTCTAAATTTTAACATGAAAACCTTACAAATACTGCATTGCTGATATATATATATAATACATATATATAAAACATACATTAACAACTGCTATGTCACAAATTAGCTGTATTGCAATTTTTATACCATTTTGTTTTCCTTAAGAACTGTAATATGATGACATCTGGTTTGCTAAATCAATGCTTTGCATTGCTGTACTCAGAGACTCCCTGAGAAGCAGCACAAACCCCACAATGGACAGTCATGCATGTACCACCGGTGGCTCAAGCCAAATCAGAGCTGCTTGGCAGTGAGACATATGAATTACTGCCAGTCATGAATGTGATAAAAAGCAAAAGGTATGTAAGCACAGACAATGAAAAGTAAGGTACCCTCCACTGTGACCCTCCCCCCTGAGCCCTCCACAAAAGCAACTGCTATTACAGTGTTTTCAGTGTTCTTTAGAAAGAGCCTGTGCATACGTAAGCACCTTCATGCCTACATAACAAATGTTTGAACCAAGCGAGGGCTGGCATTGCTGAGGGTGCACAAGCAGAGAAATGTCTTCTTTCTTTGCTGTTCTTGCTACTTGCTCACTCTTCCTCTTCCTCATGAACACACACTAAATGCTCTCAACCTACATCTTTGATCACCCTGTTCCTTCTTCTTAGAATGTCCTATGTGACACCACTGTCCAGAGGGCCTTTCCTCTTTTCCTTCCCTCCTTCAGCTCGCTTGCCCAAGTACTATTCATGGTACCATTTTTAAAGGAATTTGGCCCAATTCCTTCACTGTGGTTTTTCTTGTTCTTCTGATTCAATAATAATTTTCCTTGGTAGGATGCAAATGGCATAAATTTTTTAAAGTCTTGCTTCCCTCCCCTCTTGGTCACTTGTTAATTTTATCAACTGCTACACAATGTACTCACTACTGTAAAGAGAAAAAGGTTTCACCAGAATTTACTTTTCTCATCCAGAAAGTTTTACTATTAGCCAGGTGATGTGGCACACACCAGTAACCTCAACTACTCTGAAGGCTGAGGCAGGAGAATCACAAGTTTGAAGCAGCCTAGAAAACTTACCAAAAACTTGTCTCAAAATAGTATAAAAAGACCCAGGGGTGTATCTGAATGCTGGAATACTTGCTTAGTGTGTGTGAGGCTCTGGGTTCAGCCCTCAGTACTGCAAAAAGAAAGATGAAAGGAAGGTGAGAAGGGAGGGAGGGAAGGGAAAGGAAGGCAAGGGAAGGGAAGAGAAAGGAAAGGAAGAGAGGGAGAAGAAAAGTCTTATTGTTTAAAAAATTATTTAATTTAAACTGGGTGTGGTGGCACACGCCTGTAATCCCAGAATTCCAGGAGGCTGAGGCCAGCCTGGACTACATAGTGAGTTCAAGGCCAGTTTGAACTAAGTAGTGAGACCCTGACTCAAAAAAAAAAATTAAATAAATAAATAAATAAATAAATAAGCCAGAGCCACACATGGTGGTGCATGCCTATAGTCCCAGCTACTCAGGAGAATCGAACAACACTAGGAGTTTGGGGCCAGCCTGGGTAAAACAGAAAGAATCCATCTCTGAGAAAAAATAAATAAATATTAGCTGAACTGAAAAGAATACTTAGTAATGTAGATGACTTAAATTCTGATGCAACCTCCTTACAGACCACAGACTCACGGAACACTAAAAAAGTTTGACACCCCACAGCCAGCCAGTCCCTGGAGCACTCTGAAGACCAGAGCTTTGTGCCATCTGCTGCTGGCCACTGGCACCTGCTGCTGGGGGGAGTTTCTGCTTGCCTCTTCAGAAGCCCAACCTGGTGGGTCCAGAGAACCCTCAAAGCCTGCAGCAGTATAGCTAAGGAACAACCATTATTGTAGGGATATTACATTCAGGAGGTTAGGAATTTCAGAGGCCATCAGCCCCTTTTGTACATTTAGCACCGTGCCACCGCCAGTACAACCAGCCTCTCGTTCTGTTGACCTTGAGGAGGCAGGGAAGGCTCTGACTTACGGAATCACTCCAATTTGGAGGGAAGTTAGGAATGGCTGCCTATGGATTTTTAGCCATGTGGTTCCTGAGACACAACAGGAATTTGAAGGAGTTAAAATGTTTTAAAAATCTTGTAAGTCATTAGCACACATGTAGAGTGCCTTTTGACAAAAATTTGAGACTTTGGATCTAGCCCTCTCCACGTCACCTTTTTAATATACAGGCATGAATCAGAGTTTTATTTTCTCTTATCCAAGTCCACTCTCCTTCAGAAATGGCTCTCTGCTGGGCATCTGTCTCTTTCAGCCAGGACAAAACTTATCACTTATCAGCAGGTTGTCTGTACACAATATATTCTCCAGGGACAACCTGCTGACTCATTCTTTTTCTTTTCTTTTTCTTTTTTCATGCAGTGCTGGGGACTGAACCCATGGTCATTGGACTGAGCTACAACTTCAGTCCTTTTTCTTTTTTATTTTGAGAAAGACTTGCCAAGTTGCCCAGGCTGGGCTTGAACTTGCAATCTTCCTGCTTCAGCCTCTTGAATAGCTGGAATTACAGATGTGTGTCACCCTGCCCAACTACTGATTTATTCTTAGAAACTCTGAGGGCAGTAAAAAAGGAAATGTGGAGGTTTAGTGGAATTACCGATACATGGATAAAATATTTCAGATGAATATTTCTCTTAATTATATAAATGACAAAAATCATCCTTTTGTTCCTGTTAACAGATGTTAAACAATCTAATAAATCACTGTTCTAGATGCTGATTATGTTTAGATCCAGAGAGGCTAGTTCTTCTTGGTAGCTCATGTTTTGGCAATGGTTTTCTTTCTTTTTTTTTCTCTGAGACAGGAATGGAGGAAGGGAGAATAGGAAAGGAAACTCACTGTATAGCCCAGGCTGTCTTTCAACTCACTATGTAGCCCAGGGTGGCCATGAACTCACAGCACTTCTCCTACCTCAGCCTCCTGAGGGCTGGAATTACAGGGGTGCACCATCACACCCAGTTTGGCAAAGGATTCCTACCAATGAAGACAGCCAAATTTATTTCACTACCCTTAATGTCTTCCCACATTCCAAATCTTTATTTCTAGAAGCTAATTGGATATCTCTGCTCAGGTGACTTTTCTCAGCTGAACTTGAATAACATTACTCCACCAGATTATTAACATAAAGTCACAAACATAATCTGCTGTAAGTACATACAGTTTTGGAAAGTATAACTACTTAACCCAGTCACAGTAGCAGGGTCTGTACTCTACCTCCTCTTCCTTCCTGGGCCACCCTTTCCCTAGTGTGCAGCAGCATGAGGTTCGGGTGGGACTGACCCCACTTCCAGTTCCAGGCCCGCAGCCTCTCTGGCATAAATCAGCTGATGCACTCTTACTGCTCCGCCTGCAGCAGAATGTGGCCCAGATATGGTGACAGAACAAGGCAGCTGGAGAACAGAATTCCCCTTGCCACCAGACTTAATTCAGGTAGGTGTTACCAGAGCTCGGCCAAGCACTTTTGTTGAATGAATACACAAGGTGAGATTCCCACTACCTCCGGTAGGAAAAAGGAAGCATGTAGCCCCCACTGCTGCTGGAAATCACCTTGTAAGTTTGTAAGTGAAGCTGGCTTCAGGATAAAACAGATGGAGAAAAGTAGAGCTGAGAAAGTTTTTAAAAATAAGAAGAAGCAGCTGCAGCCTGGTTGAAGCATGCCTACAACCTAACTTCAAACTTTATTACGTGAGCCAATATTCCTCCTCTTTATTGTTGAAGCCACTCCGGATCGCTGTCTGGCTTTTAAAGTTTTTTCCTTCCACTACTTGGAACCTAAAGCATCCTAATTCATACGGCCACCCTACAAAAACTACTACAAATTAACCAATCATAAATATTTACTTGACATTAATCAATAAGCCAGTTGAGAGATACTTCAGAAACTGAACACCTGGTTACTGAAAATCCAGCTAGAGAAAAAGGAAGAACAAAACTACAGTGTCAGCAGTGACCACCGAGTACACCCTCTGTGTCAGGTACCGCATCTATGTGGTTAGAAGGCTTTCTGTGCTGATCATTGTGGTCTTTGCGTGATTCTGTTATGTGAACTAAAGTTCAAGGAATCAGAAAAATAAGCTAAACCATTGATTATTTGTAAGAAAAAGTAAGGATTATAATGTACAAGGAAATAATGTATTATTAAAATAAAAGTAAGATAAAATTAAATACAAGATTAAATTATAATAAGTTAACTTTCCACAAGACCATTTCACTGCAAGAAAGATTTGAATCAATATCACAAATATTAGAGATGGAATCTAGGATCTTTGCATTGAGATAGATGCACGGGTTTTTTCTTTTTTTTTTTCTTTTTTGATACAGGGTCTTGCTAAATTGCCTAAACTGGGTTCAAACTTGTGATTCTTCTGCCTCAGCCTCCCAGAATGCTGGGATTATGGGTGTGTGCCACCACACCTGGCTAAGTATAAGAATATTGAAAGCATAAAATTCTACCTGTTAATTAAAAAGAAAACAACCTCAATCAAAGTAAATATAACAAGGCCTATACTTACAGAATGTGTAGGCAATCTTCTAAATACAGGAATAACTCAGTGACTCTTTAGAAAAACCCTAGGAGACAGTGCTAATACTGTGCTTGTTTGCCATACTGGGAAAGTGCAGCATAGATATAATGTGCCCAACGTCTCACTAAGGAGGAACAGAACTGGATTTCACATAAACTTTGTGGCCTCCAGAGCCCATGCTCTGAATCACACTATGCATGCTTAAGAATATAAAAGTCCTGTGAGCATAACACTTTTTTTTTTTTTTTTTTTTTTTGGTGCTGGGGATTGAACTCAGGGCCTTATGCTTGCAAGGCAAGCACTCTAACCACTGCGCTAAATCCCCAGCCCAAGTACAACACTTTAGCATCTAGTTTGCCAAGCTGGGAGTCAGGGTATCTGTCCAGCAGCCTAGTGTAGCAGAGAGAATGAATGCAGTGTTCAGTACCCTCTCTTGTGGGCCTGGACTCAAATCTAGGCTGTGACTTGCCAGTTCTGCGACTGGGGGCCATCACCATACTTTTCTCGGTCCCAGATTTGACAAGCTCTGACTTCTAGATTCCTTTCAATACCAGCAGGCTGCCAGGTGTGGTGGCGCACACCTGTAGTCCCAGCACTTGGGAGGCTGAGGCAGGAGGATTGCTGCAAGTTCAAGTCCAGTCTGGACTACATAGTGGGTTCAAAACCAGCCTGAACTACACGGTGAGACCCTGTCTCAAAAAAAAAAAAAAAATCCTTCTACAGAGACAGGTAAGATAATACAACTGCCTTAGCAAATAACCACACAAATCCTAAACAATGATCGATACTCTGCAAAGTATTGATGGAGTTTGAATATTCTAAACATAAAAAATATTAAGAAGAAAAAATGATATTTTAAACCACATGAATTGTACCCACCATGTCTGCAGAGGAACTGAATAACTACTTTGCACTTGTCAGATCTGGTGAATATTTTGCACTCTTCTACATTTCTTTCAAGGGAATTCAGACATCTAAAGATGGGTAGAACAGACTGCAATGCAAATATATATATTAAGAACATACTTGGTATAGTTGTCTGATTCATTTTTTTAAAAAACTAACATGAGAAGTACATGCATTCATCAGTAAATATACTTGTCCTGCATTCCATTTAAACTGCTAACTATAGAATATGTTATATCTTATATAAGAAATATTTCTCCCATAATACAGAGAATCAAGGCCACTTATATTTACCTTCATTCCCAATTTGCAATTTAAATACAACGATCTGCCATTGTCATTCATTTTCTCTGAGGTTGACCATTGATAATGTTCAAAAAATACGGAAGAGAACAGGACATATCCATATGCCGATGAAGAAGAATTTATAGATCTTAGAGTAAGCTTGAAAAAATAAGATAGCTATTTAGGAAAGAGCCAACTTTCTTTAAGCGATAGTTTAATTTTTTTAATTCCAGTATGCTTAATGTCATAGTTAAATATAATCAAATAAGACCATGGGATGTTGACTATGGACTACACTATACAATGTGTACTAAATTTGCACATACCTGTACATAGCTACATTGCATAATGGATGTTTTAAGCCTACAATCTTGCATTTTGAAATTCTAAGTGCCTATAAGGGTCTTAACTTTAATGCATGAAGTGGTACAAGGTAACATAAAAGGAAGCTACAGCAAATCGCTGTCTCACACCCTTGTAATGGAGAAAACCATTACTAAATTTGAACCAACCAAGCTCCATTTGGGAGCACAAGCCTAAAATTCTCAAGTCCCTTGAATTTTAAGAAAAGCAGGAAATTGATATTTTTATGTGGACTCCCAATTTTTTTTTTTTTTTTTTTTTTTTTGGTGCTGGGGATTGAACCCAGGGCCTTGTGTTTGCCAGGCAAGCACTCTAACCACTGAGCTAAATCCCCAGTCCCTGGATTTCCAATTTTTAAACGTTAGAAATTATTTCAATTTTGGGTGGAAAGGGTGTTGTGACTGCTAAGCACATACTTTACCACTGAGTTACACTGCCAGTCCCTATAAAAAAAAAACAAAACTGTCCCCACAAAACATTTCTCTTGGCCACCAATTCGTGGCTTAAGTCAGTTATGTTTATCTGCATGATTTTCAAGTTTACTATCCTCTAAGTACATTCAGATATGTAAAATAAAGATGAACAGTGAAAGGATAACTGCAATTTCTGAATTGCACGGTGAACATTCAATCTGGACTGGGATCTTTAAACACCTTCTCTTGCCTAAATACACAACTATTAACATTCTTACTTACACCCTTTTCAGATGGGTCTAGCCACAGCTCGTCACTCACTCGTGATAGAGCTTGGATTGCTTTCCCAAATACTACAAAGAAAAAGAAAGATGCTGTTTACATTCTTTCTAGCAATAAAAATAAATCATAGGACTACTTCAGCAAGCAGAGGACTCAATATAAACTCAAAAAGAACAGTGGGATCTACTGAACAATCTATTCCTGCCCTGTAGGTCAAATTCCTGGATAAGGAAATAGGGGCTTTGGGTATTGTAGATACTACTCATCAACCTGCTACTGGTATTTGAAAACGGTCAGCAAACATTCTACCCAAACTTTCTGGCCTGTTTCGCAACACATAATTCAGCCTGTTTCTACCATTCCCTCCGATTCATGGGCTGTGTAGAGTGTGATAATATTCCACCTCTCTTTTGGCCTCAGATAGGTTCAGGTTAACATAATGGTCTCAACTGCTGTTTTGTGTCAAGATTTATTAGAACAAATGTAAAGCAAAGTGAAGACATGAGAGGAATTCATCCCAATATATTGAACTTGTATTTGGTCAAATTTATTTGGTGTGATCGATCTGGAAATAATGCTTTCAAATCCCTTTTCCTGCATATATCAGGATAATTTCTTGTTAACTAATACGATGTTTGGCTTTTGGTTTTAGTATGTTTTAGTACAACTATCTAGGGACAAATTCTTCAATTGAATACATATAAGAGACAGACTGTTAAACTGACCCATACAGCATCTTATAGACTAATGCTACATTGCTTTAAGAAATACAGTATAGGGCTGGGGATGTGGCTCACTGGTAGAGCACCTGCCTAGCATATGCCAGGCCCCGGGTTCAGAAAAAAATACAGTGTAATATGCTTGGCAAAATATCAGACCTACAGCAAGAGCTCAGTAAGTCTGCAGAATCAGTGTATATGATAAAATTCAGCAGGGCGTGGCAGCACATGCCTGTGATCCCAGCACTTGGGAGGCTGAGGCAGGGGGATCACCATGAGTTCAAGGCCAGCCTGAGCTACATAGTAAGACCCTGTCTCAAAAAACCCAGAAAAAAAAATCAACAAAACTCTTTCTTCTATTTGTCTGCAGTTGTGTGCAGCTATTGTGGACGACCAATTTCCATAATAATGTATTTTTAAACTTGGTTCAAATTAATTGCCAAAAGAAGTATGGGAAATGCATGGAAAGGATGATTTTAAATGTTTTAATAATTTAGATGGCAATGTCAAATCAAATTATGAGAGAGAGACTGGGGATTTAGTGCAGTGGTTAGAGTGCTTGCCTTGCAAGCACAAGCCCCTGAGTTTGATCCCCAGCACCAAAAAAAAAAAAAAAAAGAAAAGTTATGAGAGAGAAATGCAAAATGCATCTTTTAGGTTTGAGAGTATCTTGGAAGATGCCAGATGTTAGCAAGGAAGCCGCCAGACTTTCCTGTCAAACACATTTAGTGCCCTGTCAGACAGAGTGGCAAGGGCTAGATGAAATATTGGTCTGACCCAGTATGACACCATTAATGTTCTTCTGAATTATGGGTAAGTAAAACCATGATGAATAGATATTGGAGACTATGCTGGCTGGCCATACCAATCCCATCAAAAACTATAAAAATTGAAAAGTAATTGCAGAACATAAAATCAGATTACAATGCTTAAGAATCACAAGCGTGTATTCTGAGGAAGATAGGATGACTTAAATAGTTTTAAAAGTTAGAGGCACTTGTCTTTTTTCCCAGTTTATATTCATTTTCCTCAGGACTGACTAATGCAGACTTTTCATTCACCCAATGAATATTTACTAAGTACCGACTATGTTCAAGTATAACTCCATGAAAAGGGTTATAGCAAAGAACAAGACAGGTTTGGTTCCTGTTCTTATAGCACAGTCTAGAAGGGAAACAAAATAAACAATTACACAAATAATTGCTCATGGCAAATAAAGTACACACTGCAAAAGAGAATTTCCTAGTACTCTGAGAACATGCAACCGTGGAAAGCTTATGTTTTCCTTTCCTGCTCATTAATACCGTCCCAGTTTGTCCTCAACACTGAGGAAGCTAAACACAAGATACCATTCAGTGATCATTTTCAGATTATCATCTGTACGAAGCTTTTGTTTTTCTAAGGTAAACTGACAGTGGAGAAGCTTCATGGCCTTTAGGCTTTCCCAATTCTAGGAAGGAAGACAAAAGAATGGTTGCTCCACCTTTCACCTGAGTTCCGCCCATCCCGCACTTCAACATGGCTACCGGTACTAAAAGACACGATCAGAAGGCGCGCCTCTGCGCGGAGGCCCCAGATACCCGGATGTTGCCCGCGCTTTTCGAAGCCTCGCAACCTCATTCCTCCCGCTTCAACCCGGTTTCCATTAATTTCCAAAATATCGCTTCGCTTTCCGACAGGAAAAGGCCAATGCGGGCCTCCGTACGACGGTCACCCGCCGACCTCGGTTTTCATTGGCTGCAGGAGAAATGGGAGGGTCGCTGAGGAGTCTGAGGAAGAGGGCGGCGGCGGTGGTGGTGACTGAGCGGAGCCGGGTGACAGGATGGTGAGCACTGCAGCTGCAGCGACCGCGGCCTGACCCTCGGCTGGGCTGCTGTGTCGTTGGGACCCACGGGAGAATCCGGGCGAAGGCTTGGGCTCCTGGAGGCCCTGGTGGGCGCGGCAGAGGCGCTGGCCTGGGGAAGGCCCAGGCGTGGCGGGGTGGCGCAGGGCAGCGTCTACTGGGTGCGGCCTCGCCGCCTTCCCTTGGGGCCGGAGGACGTCCTAGCGGGAGCGGGGTCCCTCCCAGCTGCTCGCGCTGTCACGGGATCTGCACGCCCGAGCTGGGGAGGCCTTCGGGCCTGTAACTAGAGCGTCCCTAAGAAAGACACAGGGTCCCCTCCCTTTCCACATGTCTCCCTGCTCCATTCCAGCAAAAATCTTTTTTCTTTTTTCTTTTTTTTCTGGTTGGGATGTACTGCTGGTTCCCGCCCCATGTGGCGCAAGCTAGCCTTACGATGCTAAACGGGAAGTAGCAGAATTTTCTACACCTTTAAGTTTGCCACCTAGAGAAAGGAAATGGAAGGATCCTCTTTCCTCTGAAGTAAAGTGCAGCTATCGCTGGAGTGTGGTAGTGTGCGCTCAGAGGCCAGGGTTTGGCGCTTAAAATGCTACAGCTATACTGGTTTCCTCTGGATGCTGCAACTCCTTAGAGCAGGAATCCTTCATGGTGTATGAGTTCCTTGAAAGTGTTTGGAAATTTTTGTGAATGTGTGCGTTTTGTTGGGGATAGAGCCAATATTGGTGTCAAGGGGTGTTTGGGGAGTTCATCTGTTTATCGCGTTTCTCCAGTACCCCTCAACCAACTTCAGGCCATCACCTCTCACCCCTTAGTAGGTTGCTGCCTCTAACACCTTCCTACGTGAAAGCTGGGGAGGAGTTGAGGATTTAACTCAGTGGTAGAGCGCTTGAGGCCCCGAGTTAAATCCGCAGCACCCTCCCCCAATAAAAATAGAAGCTGGGGAGCCTCGAATGGAACAGGCTCATGGCTGTATGATACTCAAAAGTGTCCTGGGCCCTCGAAAAGGTCAGCTCTTTCCAAAAGAACCGATTGTTTGTATTGGTGGTGGTAAACTGTTAAGGAACTTCTCTGATACTCTTCATTTCATTTTTAGTGCTGTTATTCTATGGCAGGCATTACCTTTTAAAAGCCGAGGATTTGTGGTGTATACTTTAGTGCCCTCCCCCCACCTGGATCTGGTGGTTAAACCCAACAGCTCACTGATCTACATCCCCAGCCCTTTTATAAATTTTTAAATTTTGAGACATGGTCTCCCATGCTGGGCTTGAACTTGAGATTCTCTTGCCTCAGCCTCCCAGAGTTCTGGGATTACATGCATTTGTCGCTATGCCTGGCTTTACATGCTTTGATCTCATTTTTTATTTATTTTTTCTTCCAAAGAGACTCTAGTTTACAGTAATTTTGGACAAGTACGTTTATTTGCCCAAGGGAAAAGAGATAACTACTTGCTGTGATTCCACATTCATGTTTCTGAATGAGGTTGTTTTGAGAGATGAACACTGTTTTAGGGTTAGTTGTACTGTAACATTACTCTTTGTAATTAAAAAGAACTGTGCAAAATTTAGCATCAGCCAATTCTTTTATAAGAAAAAACACTTAGGAAAGGATTCAGAGGTGTTTAACACTATGCAGTGTCTAAAGGATATGAGCAGCAAATTTAGATATGGGGAAGGTCCACTTTTAGCTAGATGAATGTGTTGGTTTTTATTATCTTTGTCTTTGACATTTTTATTACTGGATAGTACATTCTTGATACTGTATGACATTCTCTATAAAAAAATAGTAACACCAAAGCATAGTTTTTCACTACTAGAATTTTGAACATAAGGGGATCAAAATAGATTTTAAATATACTTGAGGGATAATTAGACCCCAAGAATCTAGACACTGTTAGCCTGTAAGCTATTAATGATGAAATTTGTAAATTGTCTCATAAAAATCTAAATTAATAACTATTTTATATGATCTTATAAAATATCAACAGAAGAGAGAAGAGATGGAAGTCAATGTGGAGAACAAGATTAGGAAAAATTGGTGGGCATGGTGGTGCACACATATAATCCCAGCACTCTAGCACTTGGAAAGCTGAGGCAGGAGGGTCACTGCAAATTCAAGGCCAGCCTGGGTTACATATTGGTTTCAAGACCAGCCTGAACTACACAGTGAGACCCTGTCTCAAAAGATAAAACAAAACAAAAAGAGGAAAAATAGAAAAAGTTGGCAAGGCAAATTTATTTTGAAAAGTACTGTATGTGCATTTGTGTCATGTTTTGAAATACAGCAAATGGTTCTTTTGGTATTTTTTCGAGCGCAGCTGATTTTTAACATTTTCTTTCATAACACTCAGAAATCATTAACAATTTTTGCATATTCATTTGGTATTGATTTTTTTTGTTCTTTTTTTTTTTAGTTTGTTTCCTTTTGTTGCTTTCTTTTAACATTCGTCATATTTCACCCTTTTTTTTCATCCCCCTGTCTGCAATCAACTTCTTCATTCCACTAAGGCTGGGCACAGAGTAAGTTTCTTCTCTTAGCTCCTACTAACAGTGGTGGTTGGGCAGCTGATTTCTCACTGGGTTTCTCACCCTTTTACGATTTATCAAATAAGAAGTAACTAAATTTCCATGCTTTGTTTGGGTGGCTTTTTATATGAATTTAACAATACTGCCTTCCCAGGATCTTTTGCTGTTTTAAAGAACTATATAATCTATGTCTAACCTGATTTGTGAAAGTGTGAAATTGGACAAGGACACACCTCAGCATAAATTATGTGACAGTGTTTCCCTTACAGTTTTGTCACCGGCAGGAAACCGGAGGATTCTGTATAAGGATTTTAAAATTAATTTGAAATCATTTCTGTATGGTCATTGATACAATACAGGTTTAGGTTATTGATAGTCTTGGGTACACTTGGAGATAATGCATACTTTGTAGAATTTAGGTTATAATCATGTAAAATACCATGTCTCTCTAATATCCTTTCTAGTACATTCTGATTGAACAGCTTATTATTAGTTCCAGGTATTTCCTGGTATAAACAAAGACTCTCTTATGAGTTTGAGAGTTTTTTTTTTTAATGTGGAAATCTATTTTTTACCTGTTTCTCAAATGTCGGGTTCACACATTAACTATGTACTTCAATCCGTATCCCCCATATTGATTACCAGTGAGAGTGGAAACTCCGTGGTGGTTTTTAGTCTTACAGTTGTTTTTTCCACTAAAATCTGCATTGAGACAATTAATATAAGTTATTGATCAATATCAGCCAAAACTATTTATAAAGAGAAAGTTATTTAACAAATTTTTAAAGTGTGCTAATTTTGCAGCCTTACGTTACTCTGTGTCTTGATAACAGTTCCTTTTTTTTTGGTGATAAATTCTACTTTTGTTGCCAGCTGAATCAAGATTGTTTTTGTAATCAATTTTAATTTCATATATTTTGTTTTTTTATTAATTCCTGTTTGCAAAGTCTGTGGTTGCAAATCTAGTTTGTTTTATCTAGATATTTAATGTTTTCTTTCACAATATTAAGGAATAGTCATGCTTCTAAAAGTAGCTAAAGAGCATGTCCGTTTATGGACGAGATGTCTGTACGGCAAAATATCCTGCATAGAATGGAGGTGCTAACCAGTCAACATGAAAAAATTAATTCTGTCATCTTTTAAAAGGTAGATTCTATTTTAAAATAAACTTTGTAACAATATTCTGTTAAGTGACTGAATTAAATAATATCTCTCAAATCATGAAATTTTATGGGATTGGAGATTTTATTCTTATATTTAAATGCAAAATGTATTTTTGTCATCTGAGACTGTGTTGCAGCTTTAAAATACTTTTTTTTTTTTTTTTTGAGCTGGGGATTGAACTCCGGGCCTTATGCTTGCAAGGCAAACACTCTAACCGCTGAGCTAAATCCCCAGCCCTTTAAAACACTTCTTACTAAATTTGTCCCTGAATTAGCTGACTTCTCTATGTCAATGCTCTAATGCACATGAAATATTGTGGAAATGTTGTTTTTTAAATTTGGGAACTATACTGAGGGAACATAGGCATTTTCATTCAAGAAATAAAAATGAGCAAGAAATTCTAATGAAGGGAACTAAAGATAGCAAAGATCATAGTTTAAAAGCAAACATTCATCTACTGAAACTCTAAAACACAGGCTGTTTTTTATACCTCTATAATGTATGGCTAATAGTTTGAAGTAATGAAAATGGTAAATTTTGTCTGCTATTCTCTAAATAGGTAGTTTAAGTTCAGAATTATTCTTTTTCTTTATCACATTTTTAATAATTCCCTTTAATAATGTTTCTGGAATTAATGTATAAGTTTTATATTACAACTGCAGAAATATGAATTATCCTATCAGTCTTCAAAAATGTCTCCCAGCACTACAAAAAAAATTCTAAACTAAATGTGGTGGTGCATGCCCATAGTCCCATACTTTGGAGGCTGAGCCCAGAGGATCTCCGTGAGTTCAAGGCCAGTTTGGGCTACATAGTGAATTCAGGGCCAGCCTGAACTGCATAACGAGACCCTTTCTCAAACCGCCCCCCGAATAAATTAAAAATTCTGAATTCTACAAGGCCCAATACTATACTTTACATTTATGTTTTTGTTTTATTCAGTATACTTCTAAATAAATCAGTTTAGAATGCTTAATTTTATTCTTGGTAAATAGAGTGATTACCTGTATTATATATGCACAATTTTTTATGATCAAAGCAAAATAAGATTGATTTAGAACAGAATGTTACCATGTGTGTGTTTGTTCAACTGGTAAACTGTATGAATAACCTCTACTCTGTTCTGGAATCTCTGGTGGGTTGAACTTTAAAGGGGAGTTATGGGGGAAGAACATCTGGTTTGGACCTCATGTTTAATGTTACTCCTTATCTCACCTTGACACTTTAAAGTTGGTGTTGGTGTTAGGAGACCTGCACATCCCACACCGGTGCAACAGTTTGCCGGCCAAATTCAAAAAACTCCTGGTGCCAGGAAAGATTCAGCACATTCTCTGCACTGGAAACCTTTGCACCAAAGAGAGCTATGACTATCTCAAGACCCTGGCCGGTGATGTTCATATCGTGAGAGGAGACTTCGATGAGGTGACGGATTTCCCTTTCCTTTTTTAACTCTTGTGTAACCTTTATCCTTTAGACCAGGGTCTCTCAACTAGTAAAGTCTCACCGCCCTCCTTTTCTTAAGTTTTTCAAAAATAAATTACAAATCAAATATTCTTTATTTGAAATGCTTGGAATCAGAGTGTTTTGGATTTCAGATTTTTTTGTGTGTGTGACACTGAGTATTGAACTCAGGCCTTTGCCCTGAGCTATATCCCAAACCCTTTATTTTTTATTTTGGGGCAGGGTCCTGCTGAGTTATCCAAGCCTAGGCTCAAACTTCCCATCTTCCTACCTCAGCCCTCCAGTGTGCTGGGATTACAGGCATGCACCACCATGCCCAGAATATTTACATATACATGATGAGATATTTTGGATCTGGGACCCACATCTAAATGCGTGACTCATTTATCTTTCTTTCATCTGTACCTTATACATTTAACCTGAAGGTAATTTATAAAACATTTTTTATGTGCCTGCATTTTGATCATGACATGACACATGATGCCAGTATGAAATTTCTACTTTTGGTATTGTGTGGGCACTTAAATTTTAGATTTTGGAGCAAGTCAGATTTTGCATTTTTGGATTAGGGATGTTAAACCTATAGTACATTTCCCTATCTCTTTCTGGTTGAAAATTACTTATTGATTGATTGATTGATTGATTGATTGATGGTGCCGGGGATTGAACTCAGGGCCTTGTGCTTGCAAGGCAAGCACTCTAATCACTGAGCTAAATCCCCAGCCCCGAAAATTACTAATTTAGACTATCAAGTATACATATTAAGTAGTTGTTTCAACTAAATAAATTGGAACTGAGTAAAAATGGCTTTGTTATTCTTTTTAGTGTAGTGTATCAGTTAATGTTTTTGTTGTTGTTGTTGTTGTTGTTGTTGTTGTTGTGAACTTCTTACCACACCATCTCTAGTACCCTATTCCAGCCACCACATAACTTTCCTGTGTTCCAGCTTCCTGGTTCTAAATTTCCTCCCAGTTTTGTCCCTCCCCTGCTAACAACCCTCCCAAAGCTGCCTCTCTCAAGCTTTGTCTTTCTAGGGCAAGAGGGAGTTTTGAGGAAGGGAGAGAACTGTTGTGTATCTTGAATGTGATAATGCTTACACCCCTGTTGGTATTTGTCAAACCCCATTTGAAATGTATGCTAAAAAGGGTGATTTTATTGTATGTGAATTATATCTCAACAAAGCTGACATTTTAAAGGAAAAAGAATTAGGAGCTCTGAAGTCCCAACTTTGCCCATTATTAAGATTTTTGAGAAATTATTTCCCTTTTTGAAACTTAGTAAATAGGGGATTCAATCCTAGCCAGTGCTCACATTGTATGATTTAAATGATAAGCCTGATTCCACTATGAAAAATTTAGTTTGTACTTCTGGGAATAAAAACTTTTTCATAAATTATTTAACTCAGTTGGTACTCTTTAACAGGGTTTCTTTATACCAAACTGAATGGACACAGTATGTTCTATTTTTTTCTGGTGGATTTTAAAAAGGATTTGGATAAACTGTAGGTAGTATGGAAGTTTCTGAAAGACCAGGGAAATAAAGAAAGGGGCAAACTTCATGTTAATAACTAGGACATAAGTCTGTTTTATTAAATACTAGGACTTCTGTGTTATGTTAAAGACAGTTTGGGCTGCGCATGGTGGCACGTACCTGTAGTCCTAGCTACTTGGGAGACTGAGGCAGGAGGATGGAAAGTTTGAGCCCAGCCTGGGCAACTTACAAGATGAGACCCTGTCTCAAAAAAAAAAAAAAAAGCAGGAGGTAGGGGGAGGTGCTGGGGATTTAGCTCAGTGGTTAGAGTACTTGCCTAGCAAGGGCAAGGCTGTGAGTTCGATCCTTGGCATCAAAAAAAAAAAAAAAAAAAGAACCAGCTGGAAGTGTTGCTCAGTAGTAGAGCCATTGCCTAGCATGTGCAAGGACCTGGCTTCAATCTCCAGTACTAAAAGACATTAGATTAGCAAGGGTTAAATTTTTTTCTAATTTGCTGAATTCACAAACCCTGGAGCCATGCTATAAGAGTTTGGACCTTAGCTCAACCACTTACTGCCATGTAACCTTGGGTAAGTTATTTTAATCTCTTTGTGCCTCAGTTTACTCATCCATAGAGCAGAGATCATAACTATTATAGCCTGGGATATAACTTGATTTTGAACATTAGTTTACAGTCATATGCTTTAGGTAGAGGAAAATCACAAGTTTAGGGGAATAATTATTCTTTACAGCATGTCTCAAAGAACAACATATTTTATAAACACAATACAGGGACTGCTTGATAGATTCCAGTTTACATTTGAAAAATTATGTTTTAAGCGTAAGTGAAGTATTTTGTACTAATAAGAAATCAAATATTCATAAATGTGTTATGGAGTACTGTATCAAGACAGCCATATAAGGTTGAGTATTTTCTAAAATATATATTTTCCTTTTGTCTGTTTCTTATGTTAGAATCTGAATTATCCAGAGCAGAAAGTTGTGACTGTGGGACAGTTCAAAATTGGTCTAATCCATGGACATCAAGTTATTCCGTGGGGAGATATGGCCAGCTTAGCCCTGTTGCAGAGGCAGTTTGATGTGGACATTCTTATCTCAGGACACACACACAAATTTGAAGCATTCGAGCATGAAAATAAATTCTACATTAACCCAGGTTCTGCCACTGGGGCATATAATGCCTTGGAAACGTAAGTAGTGTACAATTTAGAAATGTGGGGGCTTTGGTAAGGTTAATAACCACATGGGTGACATCTCATAAAAGAGAAATGTAACCTTTTAAATAATTCTGTCCTTTTGGTAATCTTCTTTTGATAATTGTTCTTTTAAAAATATAACGATCAGATTTTTCCTTGACTCCAAATTGTTATTTTCAGTGGAAATTTATAGTGCTTATGCCTTTTAGCATAAACTGACTTTTTTTTTCTTCCAGAAATATTATTCCGTCATTTGTGTTGATGGATATCCAGGCTTCTACAGTGGTCACTTACGTCTATCAGCTAATTGGAGATGATGTGAAAGTAGAACGAATCGAATACAAAAAGTCTTAAAGCCAGGCCTGTCTTGATGATTTTGTTTCTTTGTTTTTCATTCCCTTGCTCAAGTAATTAAACATTTAAGAGCCACACAACTGTATCACTTTTATAATATTTTGCAGTAAAATATAATACATCTTCTCTGTCACTATATAATTGCTCTATGCTTCTTGTGAACTCTAAGAATATATTTAGTTTACATTACAGTATATGGTTTATGAAAAAAGTCCACCACACAGTAAATGGTCACATGTTAAGAAAAATTTATCCTTATAAGTAACTTCAAAGTTGGTATTTGGACTTTATTACAAAATAGTGCATGAAGAGAAAGAATCTTAGACTTTCTGTATACATTTTTCTCTTCTCCAGTACTAAATGTTTACCTTTCATTTATATTTTCTTGATTACCTGTTTAATTTTAAAAAAACATAAAAATTTAGAGACCAAATGAAACTGTGTGGATGTAAGTATTAAAGTGAACTCGATGAGATGATTTTCAGAGCTCTTTTCTTCTGTGTCATGTTGAACTCACATTTTATTTTCTAAATAATATACCATATTGACAGGTTAAATAAGCAGTGGTTTTTCAAACTGTTACTACTCCCATTTTTCAAGGTTTAACAATATATAAAAATATATATATATAAAAATATATTTTTTTTTGTTTTGTTTTTTTGGTGCTGGGGATCGAATTCAGGGCTTTGTGCTTGTCAGGCAAGCACTCTAACCACTGAGCTAAATCTCAGCCAAAATACATTTTTTTTTAAACTACCAAAGTTTGGCTGGGACACACACTAGAGTGAATATATAATGTAAAGAGTCCTGTCATTGCCAGGTGTGGTGGCTCACACAATCTGGGCCACTTGGAAGGTTGAGATAGAATCATAAGTTTGAGGTCAGCCTAGTGAGACCGTTTCTAAATAAAATATGAAAAGAGCTGGAGATGTAGCTGAATCATAGAATACCCTGTGTTCCATCTCTAGTACCACCAAAAAAAAATCCTCTCATCAGTGCAGGTATTCCCAGCTGAATCTAGTTTGAGTGACAATTTTTATGAGGTGAATTTGAGTGGGTTTTTGTTTTGTTTTTTTCCAGTACTGTGGAATGAACCCAGGACTTATAAATTTTTTTTAATTTTTATTTTTAGAAATCTTTCAATTTTTGAGACAGGGTCTTGCTGAGTTGCCCAGACTGGGCTCAGACTTTCCATCCTCCTGCCTCAGCCTCCCAGAGTTCTGGGACTACAGGCATGCACCACTTTTGATTGTTTATAATTCTCAATTGTATTCAAGTAGCATATACTTACTGAACACCTTCTTTGCAAGTCATGGTGTTATCTCTACCAAATGGTATTCTATATCTCTATATTTCAGTCCAATCAAGAAAATACTTATAGAATATTCTAACGTTGCCATATTAGGATTTATTCTAAACAGAATTATATGATGCGTTTGTCAGATTTAAAGAAAAATAATTCAATTTTAAGTGACAAGAAAAATTATAATTGTACCTAGACAGAAATACAACCATATATTACACATAAATTCTGTTACACAAATGGCACTGGTGCATACTATGTCAGACCCATTACAATGCTGTAAAATTTCTGAACCAACCAGAATAAATGACTTAATGGTGAATAACATTATCGTACACACAGAGGGCACAATTACGATCCCTTTGGCATGATATCTGGATGTCAGTTGCTGTTTGAATTCAGTACATAAGACTATCAAGTTAACATCAGATGTTCTCCCTGTTCTTCAATGGACATTGATTGCATACATTTATTTAATAAATCATCTTCCTTTTTTTCTTCATTCATGTATGATCCAGAATTATTTGAAGAAACTGAAGGAAAAATAAGAATTCATGTCAGTTTTGAAAATAAACTTCGAAATACAACTTACAAAACGACCTAACTATGCCTTTAGCAAAGATAAACAGCCTGTAGATTTCAGCTTTTAGTCACCTGCCCTTGCCCCAAATCTCTTACTCTTTAAATTAAGATTCGTAGTTCTAATCAAGGGTCTGTATAGCAGATTCTTTAAGTATCATATTCCTATAGATTTTCAAAATCTTTTGGTTAGGGAGATGTTAAAATGGTTAGTCATATCCTTCAGTGTCTCTCCGTTGTCCTTTAATTCCTTCTCTCTTGGAGGCCATAGTGACTTTTCTCCTGTCTGGCTTTTCTGTAAGTGTTCTTTGGGAACCAGACTTACTTTCTCCAATGCCTTTTCCCTCCTTTCTTGGGTAGGCATAGTATGATACTGGCATCAGAGCTGGGCGACACTGTCACTGACTGATGGAATGTGAATTCAGAGGCCTAACTTCCCCTTTTCTCTACCACTATGGTAGTAGCTAGGAAATTATTTATTTCCACATAATCCTCTCCACTTTCTAATTATGAGAAATACTTGTGATTCTTCAGTCTTTCTGTTTTGCCTTTTTCATTTTGTACTATTTTCTAGTTGTGATACAAGGATCCTTTATTCAGATCTTTCCAAAGTCCGGATTTGAGTTCCATCTGTAAAATGTTGATAATCACCTGCTTGGCTTGCTTCTGCTGGTTGAATAGCAAACAAAATAGTGTAAGTGATATTGCCCTTTGTAAAGTACCGAATGCTACACAAAATATGTTGTCTATCCAAAAATGGCACTATCTCATAAAAAGAGTGTAATGACTTTAAAAGATTATGTTTGTGATGGGTTCTGATGGATCCATTCTCTGTGAAGTCTCTGGCCTTGATATTATAAATTTCTTTATTTAAAATTAGAAATACTTGAAGGGCTGGGGATGTAACTCTGATAGAGCAACCTACTTAGCATGCGTGAAGCCCTGGTTTTAATTCCTAGCTCCACCAGAAGGAGAAAAAGAAATGTCTTGAATCTCACTCCCTTGAGCAGTGTGTTCTTATAAATGAAAGTATAAACTGTTCGATGTTTAGTTTTTTTAATCTGGAACAATCAAAGCAGATCACATTCCAAAATTTTTACTGTCTTCAAAATGAAAGTATTTGGTTTAATAATTTTTAAACATAATATCTTCAAAAACTCATATTTTTTTAAAATTTCATATTTACCTGATTGCATAAACATTCTGCTTGGTCTTCTGAAAATCTTCAGTGACTTACATCTTATTTTAGATACATATCCAGTTTTTAACCTATAACAAGGAGATATCTTAATTGTAGCTAGCAGTGTGAACAGCTGCCTAATGCATGTGGAAGACCACACAAATTCTTTTTATTAGCTTTTGGAATTATCAGAGACCATTTCAGCCCCCAAATTCTCCTGTGATTTATTAACCCTGCAATGCAAAACTATTATAGCACAATTTGAATACTCAGGCTTTCTCTTTTTACCTCCATCCTTTTTTGCTTTACAGTAGTTCCCTGTGCAAGAACAACTATGTATTTCTCCTTTTAGAAATATTTACCTTGTTTTCAATTTGAATGGGATCATATTGAAGAAGCCAATCTATATTTCTGTTTAATCAAGGATATTTTACAATTCCACAAAATATGTTGTAAAAGAAGTGGCATATCCCATTCAGCTCAGTGAAGAGAAAGTAAGATCCTTTTGTGCTTTTTGTCCATCCCATTCTGAGTTTAGTAAAGTGAATATATTAGGGATCACGAATTTTAATATCACTTAGCTAACCTTCAGATAAAATTGGGTAGATTTCCTCCCTCTTAAATTATAAGAAACAGGCTGGGCATGGTGGCATATGCTTTAATCCCAGCACTCAGGAGACAAAGGCAGGATTGTGAGTTCAAGGCCAGCCTGAGCTGCAGAGTGAGACCCTATCTCCAAAAAAAAAAGCCAGGCATGGTGCTGGATGTCAACCCAGCACTCTGGGATGCTGACCCAGGAGGGTCACAAGTTTGAGCCCAGCCTGGGCAACTGAGTCACACAGTGAGACCTGTCTCAAGATAAAAAGGACTGCGGATTTAATTGAGCGGGAAGGTCCTGAGTTCAGTCCCCAGTGGTGGGAGAAAAAAAAGAAAAGCCACAACAAACAAAAAACCATAAGAAACAGACCCTTCTTTGTTTCTCACTGGCCGCCAAAGAGAATGCTGGATGATCACTTCAGGTGCAGTTGCAGCTGTGCTGCTAGATGAGTCCTCTCTCTCCTGTTGATGTCGCCATGTAGTGCAGGGGTAATGCTGTTTCTGTGAGTAACGAGAGCTGAGCCGGCTCCTGTGATGAATAAGGACACCTGCCATACAAATCACCTCCGTTAGAAGACTCACTTCATGTGAAAACTGGGGAGAAGCTAATGGGAGATCACCTGCCTGGCTTTAGTGAGCTGAGTTGCATCACATTCATGTACTGCCTCTTCATTAACGTGCGCAGGTAGTTTGCATTATAGATCTTGGCAATGCTGCATAGGTAACGCTTCTGGCCCATGGTGAGATCTGGATGCTAAAAGAACAAGAGGATCTGTAGTCTGTGTTAGGGAACAGGTTGGCAATCTTCCTTATCAAAGAAGATGGACTTGAGGAGAGCAGTACCATCTGTACCTTTTAACTTAAGCAAATTCTGCTATGATAACTTTGTCAAAAAACAAAGAAATAGCCATTTAAAGACAGTAAGTGAGCTGAGCCTAGTGACACACATCTGTCGTTCCAGCTACTCAGAAGTTGAGGTGGGGGATTACAAGTCTGAGCCCAGCCTGAGCAACTCAACAAGACCCTGTCTCAAACATGAAAGGACTGGGACTGTGGCTCACTGGAAGAGCACTTGCCTAACACATGTGAAGTCCAAGGTCAATCCCCTGAACGCCCCCCACCAAAAAGAGTATAAGTTATTTCTCATGCAGTTCCACTCAAGTGACTCACGTCCTATGAGCTTTGAGAACCCATAACCCTAGAGGAACAAGGAAGGAGTAAATCTATTGTTGCAACAAAGTTTTAGTTCCCATGTGCCTCTCAGTGAGGGCATCTTGCATTCTCAGTATGATTTCTGAGGTATAACATGGTACTTAAAAGGAACCCAATTACTGTTAGTCTCAACTAAAAAAACAGTCTTTTTCCAAAGAGTAACTATCTGTAGGACATACTAAAGCATAGTATATTGGTCTCCAACCTAAGGAATTTCGACCAGTGTACTTCCTGATTTTGAAGTTAATGTTTAAGATGCTAGACTACGATATATGCATACCTATATACTTACTGAATAGGTACTAAATCCAGATAAAAATCAAAATGTTGGCCAGAAAATTTTACCAGTGTACATAAATCATTCACTGTAACTCACATATTCACACTGCTCTAGATGTGATACTTCCAGCAGCTATGATTTTTTTTCTTATTTGAGACAGGCTCTCGCTATGAGTGTTCAGACTCACCCTGAATTCACTGTGTAACCCAGGCTGGCTTCAAACTCATGGCAATCCTCTTATCTCAGCTTCCCAAGTGCTAGGATTACAGGTGTGTGCCACCTTGCCTAGCTGCAGCTGTGATTTTTTTTTAACTTTATTGCCAAGGCTGGTCCTGGACACATGATTTCATGGATTCTTCCTGCCTCAGGCTTCCAAGTAACTGGAACTACAGGCACACATCACTGTACTTGTTTCCTGCAGCTATGACCTTTAGTACAACAAGTACAACCTTTAGTACAAGAACAACTGTAAAAGCCTATTGCCATTTTCTTTACCTGCTTTCATCTAATTTTGTAGTCCTGAGTAAAATCTTCGTATGATTGAGTTTTCAACTCTAGAATGAAACTTCTTTAATATCTTTGTAATTGGGGCCTTGAGCTTCCTGAGTAAAAATACATTAAATCTGAAGTATTATAAAATAAGAGTTCTAAAAGAACTCTTATGCTGGAGAACCCACAATCCTTGCATTTATTCACAATATTTACTCTACAGGTATTTATTGACTTCTATATAGTATGCTGCATATACATTGAAATTGGCAGTACGTTAATCTCTAGCTAAGTAGTTTAGTAAAAAGTTCAGCTCTAAATTTCAAGAATATTAATATTGAAATGTTTCCCTGGGAATTAATAGCTCAGTGGTAGAATCCTTGCCTAATAAACACAAAACCCTAGGTTTCACAGAGACGCACATACAAATTCCCTGTTGGCATACCTTTAGAAAGGATGCACCCATCATTGATTTAGAGATGTGAACTGTTTGAATTTGAGGAGTTTTCCATAAATCTTGCAGCTTGGCTATGTGTGAGTTCACTTTGTGTCCATCTTTGATTCTATCTGTAAGCAAGCATAAATTTTAGAAGCAAAGATAAGGTCAAGAAATTTAATAATATCTAGATGTTTACATTGTACCAACCATTATCCTGGAATAGTAATGAGTATTTTAAATCAGATGGTAAATTGGAAGAGACTGTATGACATGGCCTTGTAGACATGTCTCCAAAGAAGATACACAAATAGCCAATAAGCATGTAAGAAGATGCTCAGTACACTTATTACTAGGAAAATGCAAATTAAAAAAAACAATGAGTATCCATTAGGATAGCTATCACCAAAAAAAAAAAAGAAAGAAAGAAAATACATTGGTTAGGATTCAGGGAAACCAGATAAAACTAATCGATGAAAGTTTGAGGAATTAGAATATATATGCATGGTTTCGAAATACTGTATGTTATGGCTTGTGTCTAGCTGTACCCCCAAAGCCTCATGCAGTCATAGGTGGGGCTTTTTCAAAAGTGGCTGGATCTAGAATGTGATGCTGGGATTAAGTGTATATGGATACTAAATTAGTCTACTGATTGATTGGTTTGGCACCCACCCTAAGCCGGTAGCCTAGGTAAAATATAAAAGGGGCAGAAAGAACCTGCTTTTGGCTCTCATAACTTGGCACGTGCTCACTGCCTTCTGCCTGCCCTGCTTTTCCATGGACTGCTTTTCCTCTCTAATGTCTCTCTGCCATGCCATCCTGCCTTCAAGCCAGCTGGTTATGGACCGAAACCTCTACAAACTGAGCTGAAATAAACCCTTCTTCCTTTAACTTTGGGTGTTGGGTACTTTGTCTCTGCTATGCGAAAAGTAACTAAGACACTGTCTTCCCTTTACAAAGGGTAATAGAGTAATTTTATAATGGTGAAAACTGCCAGACATCATCTGGACCAAATGATCACAGCTGTCAGTAAGGGACTAATCCAGAGGTGTCTCCTGATCTGATGAACCAGGACAAATTCAGTATCACAGTATTCCTGCTGGAAGTGCAGAACCTGAATCTTCTCAAGAGGAACTATCCATCAAACAAACTCAAATTGAGGGAAAACCTACAGATGAATTATCCTCTGCCAGCTGTGGCAGCGCACGCCTGTAATTCTAGCACTCAGGAGGCTGAGGCAGGAGGATTACTCTGAGTCTGAGGCCAGCCCAGACTACACAGTGAGTTTAAAGCCAGCCTAAACTACACAGCAAGACCCTGTCTCAAGCCGGGAGTGGTGGCACATGCCTGTAATCCCAGCACTCAGGAGGCAGAAGCAGGAGGATTGCCACAATTTCAAGGCCAGCCTGAACTACATAGCAAGACCCTGTCTCAAAAAAAAAAAAAACTATGTCTCAAGAAAACAAAAACAAAACAAAAAAAGAACTGGCCTGTGTTCTTTGTAAATGTCAATGTCATGAAATACAAAGACTCAGGAACTGTTCCAGGTGGGAAAGCTAAAAATATGACAACTGAATACCATGCATGAACTCAGGTTTGGGGGGAATACTGTAAATGCCATTATTGGAAAATTTAAAGGTTTTGATTTTGATGAATATTTTATGAAATTGCAAATGTTCTTTTTTGTGAAGAACCTAAAGATTGGACCTAGGGCCTCTGCACTGGACTACATTCCCATTCCTTTTTTTATTTTTCAGATAGTTCTCATTAAGTCACTAAGTTGCTCAGGCTCAGTTTGAACTTGTAGTCTTCTACCTGAGCTTCCCAGAATGCTGGGATTGACAACAGGTGTCCACCATCACATCCAGCTGTAGTTTCTTTCTTCCTTCCTTTCTTTCTTTCTTCCTTTCTTTGTTTCTTTCTTTTCTTTCTTTTCTTTCCTTCCTTCCTTCCTTCCTTCCTTCCTTCCTTCCTTCCTTCCTTCCTTTCCTTCCTTTCCTTCCCTCCTTTCCTTTCCTTTCCTTTCCTTTCCTTTCCTTTCCTTTCCAAGTATTTTAGAGATAAAGGGGGATCCTGTCTGGCTGGGTGTGGTGGCGCATGCTTGTAATCGCAGCACTCAGGAGGCTGAGGCCAGAAAATCGCTGCAGGTTTGAGGCCAGTCTAGGCTACATAGTTCGAGACCAGCCTGAACTACATGGCAAGACCCTGCCCCTAAATAAATAAATAAAAATGAAGCACACTATAAAAATGACTGGATTATTTGTGAATGTATAATATCCACATACATATATGGGTGCGTATATTTTTTCCCTTGGTAGATTTTTCAAGGGAAAGCAAAATGAACTCAGGTTTATGTATTGCTGAATTTAAACAAAATATTTTAAAACTGTAACTACAATTAAATAGTACCATACATACAGACACACACACACACACACACACACACACGTTAATAAACTACCTCCCCTTCCTCCAGAAAAAGAAATGAGCAAGAAGCCTTTAAGGGCTTGTCTTGTCTCCTAACTCCAGTAGAGAAGAGGAATTTAGTTCAGTTCTTTAAGTAAAAGGAAAGTATTAGCCCTGAGATATATTTTATGATCTTTGAAGCGATTTATCTCAGAGTTTCTTCCTTCTA
This sequence comes from Hystrix cristata, assembly GCA_004026905.1. Classification (NCBI taxonomy): domain Eukaryota; kingdom Metazoa; phylum Chordata; class Mammalia; order Rodentia; family Hystricidae; genus Hystrix; species Hystrix cristata. The sequence continues at coordinate 105,131 of PVJO010004745.1, forward strand.
TCTGTGTATAAGCCCCAGGCTGTGCGCTGTGGTTTTCAACCAACAGTTGGAGAACAGTTTTAAGAATCACTGCTAATTTTAAAAAACGTTATGTGAGATTTATTTACAAAGGAGAAGGAACCTGCTAGACTGTTCCATGAAAAATTTGTTTTTTGTTTGTTTTATTTTGTTTTTTAAGACAGGGTCTCGCTATGTTGTTAGGCTGGCCTTGAGCTCACTACGTAGCCCAGGCTGCCTCAAATTCGCAGTGATTTTCTTGCCTCAGCCTCAGACTAAACTGGCACAATGTCACACACCTGTAATCCCAGTACTTAGGAGGCAAAGGCAAGAAGATTTCAAATTCAAACCCAGCCTGGCCAATTTATTGAGACCTTGTCTCAAAATGTTAAAAAATCGCTGGGCATGGATGCGCACACCTGTAATCCCAGCACACAGGAGCCAAAGACAGGAGGATTGCCGCAAGTTCGAGGCCAGCCTGGGTTACATAGTGAGCTCAAAACCAGCCTGAACTACATAGTGAGACCCTGTCTCCAAAAAAATAATTAAAAAAAAAAAAAGGACTAAGGATGTAGCTCAGTGGTACAGTGCCCCTGGGTTCCATTCCCAGCACTGAAAAAATATTAAAAAGTCTACCAAGCATGCTAATAAAGTTTAATTTTATAACTCCATTGTGTAAGTAGTACAGGCAAATTGGCTTCTCTCAGCCCTGTTATTCACTGGTATTATCTATTTTATATGTGCTACTCACCAGTACCTTTGGAATTGTGGTAATAAGAATGTCCAGCTGATCTGTTAAAAAAAAAACATAAATAATAGGTAATAATTGACAGCTTTATAAACACTAAACATCTCTATGGAGAAAAAAGGATGGTATTCCACAAGCTTTTTATTTTGCATGTTTCCATCAGACAAAATGTCTTGCAAATTTTCTACTATAATTCTGGTTAAATCCTAATGGCTCTATTTTTCTGAAGTGACCAGATCGGGTTTTACTTTTATTTATTTTTTTTAATTTTTTATTTTTACCAAGAACATGTATTGGTACATTGTATACATAATGATCATAATCAACATGGTTATTTTGTACCTGTACATGATACATCTTGGTTTTCCCCCCTCTTCCCCCTTCTCCTCCCCTCCCTTCCATTCACCCACCCCTCCCTATTTGCAACAAATGTAGCTACACTTTACCATTTTTTCCCCTTTCATCTTACTTTTCTTTTAACCTTCTTCTTTATCCCCCTTTTCCCTATCTAGTTCTCTCTTTTGAATACTATCTCTCTTTTTTTTTTTAAACATAATATCTATTCTACCC
>PVJO010004746.1:0-106225 GCA_004026905.1 Hystrix cristata
GATAAAATAAGCAAGCAGCAGCAAAAAAACAAAACAAAAAAACCCATGATCCATACTGATATTTTCTCTTCCTCCTCTGTCCCCAGGATCCCAAAGAACGTCCGCTAGACCGGAGAAGTCCTGGGGATCCTGCGGTGATCTTTAGTTGTCATTAATCCACAAGAAACAGTGTTCGGGAGGGTTTTCCTAGGAAAAAGGCTTGGCACTGCGGCCAGTGAGTAGATGTGAAGCGCAAAATGCCAGGAAGAGCCAGCGTCTCAGTGCTGCACACCGCCAGTGAAACAGCTCTGACTAATCTAATTCAGCCTCACTAGCAGGACTGAGTAGTCACCATATTAAATGGGATTATGCTAATAAATTGCTCCTGTCTTGCCTTATGTTAGAACAAACAGTCAAACAATGAGAAGTCTTGATTCAGGGAGCAGTTCCAGCTAAGCTGATGCCAAATTTGGGTGCTAATTGAAACCTTTAACTAGCAACAAGTCAAGCAATTTGTATTTAATGGCCTTTAAAAGGGACCCTTTTCCATTTAGCTTAGTATTATTTCATTTTCGATGATGCCAAAGTCTTTCCCCCTTGTTTAAAGGAATAGAAAGAAGTATTTGTTTTTGTTCAGTGGTGTTGCAGTCCCTGGGGAGGCTTCGGGCAAGGCAAACTCTGTTCGGAGAACGCTCGCTATGGGGAGTTTCTGGGCAGGGCCTGCAGCCTGCACGGAGAATTTATGGTCTCGCAGCTCCCAGCTTTTTCATTTTCCTGGAGGCCAAAAGCCCAGGAAAAGGTTCCCAGCTGAATGTGTGGCGAGGATCAAAGTAAATCAAGAAACGAGTCAAAACAAACCACCTAGATCTTTTTCTGAACTATGACAGATTTAATGAGCTCTATAATCCTCTCTACTGCATCTTCTTATCTGCCCTTGCTCCAAAATCATTTGCCCTCAGTTCAGCCATGATTATCTTTATCTGGTCATGTTAGTATAATATATTATCAAAACTAGAGGAAATGCAAACAATTGTGGGGAATTGTACACTAATATTTGTTGCTAAAAATTTCACCTAGAACTCCTAGAGGGTCCAGCAGTAGCATTATGTGGATATTTTGATAAGTACAGATCATCCTTCAGTTCTTTCGTGTTCTCTCCTCTGCTGGGAAAAGCAACTAAAGGAGACAATAGAATGCATGTGCGACCCTTGTGCAGATGTCTGTGTGTGTGTGTGTGTGTGTGTGTGTGTTTTCTTGACGGAGTGTAAATGTGTGTATACATTGTACAGTTTAAAAAGATATGCATCAAAGAGGGACTTTATTGTGTTAGAATTGTCTATAATAACCACATATTCTTTTAATGAGTAAAATTTCATATAAAAAGGAGAGTAGGCCCCTCAAACAGATTTCAGAAAAAGCTTGCTTTTGTTAACTTTAAAATAATCGCCAGGGACAAAGTTTTCTGGAAGCCGGGATCTCACATGGGGGTGATCTGTGTAATGAGGACACAAGGACCTGACCAGGAGCTGGGGCCGGGGCACAGCAGACTCTGTGGCCCCTCGTTTGACTTACTCTCAAGGCCAGTACTCTAAACTAGCACGCTCACTAGGTTCATTGTCTGCATAAAGAAGCTGAGATTCAGAAACATGAAGCAGGTGTCCTCTAGAATGGCTCTTAGGGTTGGGCACCCCAAATCCCACCTGACGGCAGAGCCAGAGGCCCCGCCCACTTGACAGCACCACTTCTCCACCAGGCAGTAGCTCAACCCAGAAAGGAGCTGAAGGAGCACTCTCCTTTGGTTATGCTGTAAGGATTTTGTTGTAACTTGGAGGTGTGCTTTGTGTGTGTGTGTGTGTGTGTGTGTGTGGAGAGACTGTGAGAAAAGGCAGCATCTTGTCATTTTCTATCCTGGGTTGCAAAGTCTGGGAAGACAGGGGGAGCCTGTCTATTTCGTGTTCTTCTGCCTTTGCCTCTGACTTCATTTTGGATTCGGCCACAGGGGCAGTTCTGAACTTGCTTGTGATAGTTACAGTGGCTCAGCCTTTTCTCCCCTGGCCTTTGTCACATATTCATCAAGTAATGAAAGGAAGTAAACGTGTGTGAGAACACATGTTTCCAGGCCAAACCACCTCCGCAGTGGAAGAGTCAGGGCTCCTTTCCCACGTCCTGTGTATGACCGGCCGGGGGCTCCACGTCTACGTATTACAACATCAGAGATGACGCCACTCTGGGCACGCTCATGAGCTGTTGGTGAATCGTGATAACGCTCTTTATACTTGCCATCTGTTTTCAGAAAAGAACCCAAGTCTAAACAGGCCTTTGAAGAAAAATGCCATTTACAGCTGACACCAAGCTGGTTTCTGTGCTTGCTTTTTCCTCTAGCTGGCATTGGAACACTTCAAGAACAGCTGGTGTGTGGAGTCTTCCCCAGGGCAAGAGGGCAGACACTGTCACTGTAGGTGGGGGCATTTCAGAAGGAGACTGTGGCAGGCAGGTGATTGTCCTCATTATCAGCTTCAGTTGTGCAAATGCCGGACCTCAAAACACTTCCACTCCAAACAGTACGATGCAGGAAGTGAAATGGTCTTTGGAGATCATCCAAGAAGATCACTGGCCTCCATGGACAGCAAGCTCCTTGAGGACAGTGACATTATTTTTCTGTTCTTTCTTACATGTGTCTCAGGGTTAGTGTAGTCCCTGAAGGGGAAACTGAAACTCTCACTCATAAGTCTGAGAACAATTTATTGGCAAACAGATCATGGATAGAAGAATCCAAAATAAGGAATTACTTTGGAAAACAAGCTGTGACCGGCTACATGATCGGGCTTCTTTAATGAAAGGATTGAAAAGGAAGAAATAGAAGAAAACTCAGGGAATTCTCTGACTTCCTCATTTTGCAGGTGGAGAAACTGAGGCTCAGAGACCTGAAAAGGCCCTTTCCCAGATCGAACACTGGTCTGTAATAGATCAGTGCCTAAAACTAAATCTTCTTGGTCTTATTTATTTTGTTATGTGTTCTATTAAAGTGACTACCTCTTACACAAGGAGAATATCTTTCTTCTCTTGTAGGTTTTATTGGTGAAGAAGTTGCCATGGCTGAAAGGATTAGATAGATGGACACCTCATTTATTCCACTTCTATAGAGGAAAAAGGAAGGTGGAGGGAAGGAACCTCATATCCAATTTCACCAACCTAGTTGCCACCGATTGCTACTTTCTGCTAGGACATAGTTATTTTTAAGGCTGGTTTTCTTTCTCTGTCTCCCACTGTCTCTGTCTGTCTGTCTGTCTCTCTGGCTCAAGAATTCTGCCTCGCTCAGGGAATAAAAACTAAGCCCACAATGCTCTTTGGCAAGCACAGCCAGGCTAATGAAGGGGAAACTGATCGAGGCCACGTGTCAGCTCAACTCAAGGCATGTTGCCTTTCTCCTTTTTGGCCCAAGTGAAAGAGGTGCACGAGGGCTCCAGTCGTCCGCTCCGTGGCTCCTTGGAATCTGAAAAAAGCCTAAATGTTTCTTTTGTGGATGGGCAGAGTGGATGCTGTAGACATTTCTGCAGAACAAAAGGATGACAGGTGTTGTCAAACTCTGACTTGCCTCTGTGGACAAGTCCTCGGGGAGAGACAGAAATTTGTTTTGAACAAACTTTGGCGCTTATAAAAATGAGAAAGGCATGTGTTCCTTCAGTCTCTGCAGTGGCGCAGGAAGCGGGCAGGGGAGGTACCTTCTGGTCACACCTGTCTCTGGACTTCCCAACCAGCGCTGATGGTCAGACTCCTGCTCACACCTTCATTTGTAGAAGTGCTTTACTTTTGTGGCTGAGGTTCAAGGGCAGCCCATCCTTTCCCATCTATATCTTCAACTAAACCATTTTTCTTGCTTCCTTTCATGAATTTTTTTCCGCACAACAACCTTATGGCCATCAGGATTCAGGTCACAACTCAGCAAAATGACACATTAATATGCATCACAGGATTTTGAGGTTGATTGTAAATAATGTCCCAAACGCTAGCTCCAATATTTCCAGGACAACCAATAAATTCCACAGATTTGTAGTGAAGATGCTTTGATACGCTGAATGAACTTATATGTGTATCTTAGTATTTTATACCATAATTGTTAAGATTAATTCAGCAGAGCAAGATACCCTGGGCTTCAATTCTGGCTCACTACTCACTAGTTATTTTACCTTCGTTAGTCACTTAATTTTCCTAAACCTGTTTATCTGCAAATCGTATTAGCAACAATGTTTATCTCATATGTTTATGAGGATTAAATGATACATCTACAGAGGATTTTATAAATATTCAGTAAATTTAAAATGTTAGCAGAATAATTACTCATAAGAAATTAGAGTCAGTTTTTATACTCTGCAAATGTTATCTTAAGAAAGAAAAGTTCTAGTTTCTACCATTATTAAACTTTTCCTCACTGTGTAAAGGGAGGCTGAGGAGCCCGTAAGACCTGATGCACAGGTGTCAGTGCTTGGTCCAATTAGAGCTAAGCTGGGACTTAAAAGAAACGGAACTACAGTGACATCTTGGTTGTTGAACTCAATTCATTTCAAATTTGTGTTTGAACACCGAGAAGTTCGAGAACTGAACATATTTTCCCTTAAGAAATAATGGAGAACCAAATAATTGGTTCTGAGGGCCCCAAATTACACTCATAAATTTATTTTTCCAGGACTTTAACAAATTTCACAATGATTTCTTTCTTTAACTGTATTGTGGTTCTCCCAGCTTTCTTCTTAGCTATACTTCTGGTGTCCTAACTTTCTTTGGTGCCATGGTTATGATATTTTATGCAGATAAAGTGGAAAAAAGAAAAAAAAAAAAGCACAGTGCCAAGTATTTTAACGCATTAACACACACAAGCACTGCGTGTTGTCTGGGCAAGAGTGGCGCCTAGACTGAAGCCTCACCTTTTCGTGTCCACGGCGAGACACAACATGCGACTCACTCTTGGCTCCTGCAGGTTTATCTCAAGTCGGGTTTACAGTTCAACTATCAAGCAATGTTACAAACTCCGGGCAGAGTTTTTTTTGAACTTTGCTGTTCAAGTAGTGGAAAGTTTGAGGCTGGAACCATTTAACAACCAAGTTCTCACCGTACGCGGTTAAATTAGTGACTGTAAATTTATACATCTTCTAATGACTAATAGCTATGAAAGGGCTGAGGGTAAAACATTTTCTCTGAGAAAGAAATCCCCAGTCACAGAGAAAGCTGTGGTGTACGTTCAGAGTGACAACTGATTCAGATTCAGCAAAACTTGTGGGTCCCCATTTTGAATACAAGTGACTAAGAAGAGTCACTAAGACCGCGGCTGTTAGCACGAATGTCTACAAGGTGAGGTATGCTAAGAGCATCCTGCCCTGGGAAAGGGGCTGGAGAATGGAGGGTGGGGCAGTGGGCACCATTGTTGCCTCCTTTGTCCACTTCAACAAATAAGTTGTTATCTTTTTATTGTAGCCTCTCGTTGAGCATGCTAATGATGTTGGACCATTAGTGTGGGCCAGGACTACCTGTAGATATTGGATCACAAAATAGGGCGAGATCTCACCCAATTTTCCATCAACACTTAGTGTCTCAGCCAAAGGCATTTCAATTTGTAGATGTAAGAGGAGCAGATGTTTCTGCTATGAAAAGAAAGGAGGCAATCTGTCAACAGTTCTGAATTGTTCTAATGTGGTTTATCTGTTTGGTTTCTTCTGGTTTGGCATGAAGTCATTTTAAATCACTGTTCAAACATTTTTGTCAAAATTATTTTGTAAAGCTATATTCCGTGTAGAGGACAGGAAAAGACCTTCCCAGGAAACATTCACTGTAAATTTATATCAACCATAAATGTGAGCTGAGGTTGTCCCTGGGGCCTTTTGGGGGCAACCTGTAATAAGAGCTAGAAAATTGATTGGAAATAAGGACTTGATCGAAAGAGTGAATGAGAATTAGATACCACTGACTTTGGAAAAAGAAAAAATTAGAAATGTATGGTAATGGTTAGGAAATTCTCCTCCTTCGTGAAAGTCCAGATGCAAAGGCTTTGAGTCCTTAGTAAGGACAGAGCTTCCTCAGCCTCGTGCTCTTTCTACTTGTGCCCCGTGAAAAGGAGGAAAAGAAGGAAAAGAAGGAAAAGAAGGAAAAGAAAGACTGGGGTCGGAAAAGAGAGTCAGAGATGAGACTGCCTCTTTACCATCTCACCAAAGTGCGTGCCTGTGAGAGAATCCCAAGGGATTTAAACTCCTATAGCATTTTCTGACTTGGGGAACATGTAGCAGGTAGTGATCCGTGAAAGAGAAAAGAAAATGAGATTTAAGAGTTTCTCTTTAGGGCATTTACAAGAAAGAATAAAAGAAAGAATGAGGAAGACAGCCAGCTACATAATGTATAGGACCTGGGGTGCGAAATGAACACGCAGAGGTAGCTTGTTTAAAAAGCAGAAGAGTGTGTTGTTTATGGTAAGGTGTAAATAATCAGAAATAATTTTAGCATTCATATTTGTATCGTGAGACATCTGTTTTAAATGCAAATATCAGTGCATTTAACTCCCATGCAGAACCATCAAATAACTCAAATTGTGTTACATAGTGTACACATTTATATGTCCTTTTTTTTCTCAGCAGGACAGTGTAAGAAAGAAAAGAAGCTTGTGATGTGTGTGGGATTGAATTTGATGTTCACATCTTGGTTTCAGTGTTTTTCCAAACTTGATCTGACAAACCTATGCCGTGTGTTCTCTTTGGACATAATCTCATAAACAACCACCGAGACCAAGTCACTCTGCAAACCCCGAATACCAGACATTCTCTTTTCTTCCTCAGTGAGTGACTGCTATGTCATTATGGTTTACAGCTCCGCCTTTACTCTACTTTGCTCTTCTAGCTTGCTTATCTGTCTTCTAGATAAGATTTGTGGAGATACCCACTCAGAGAATTGCCTCGATTTTCTGATGACATCCAGTTTAGAGCAAACCTCTGCTTCCTTAGGACTTCTCCCAAATCACCCAACCAAAGCGCTAATCCTGTAGTATGTCTAACATCCTCTTAGATGCCCGATTCCTATGACGTGTGTTCTTCCGCACTGCAATGAGTAATAAACTGTACTGGTCAAATGACAGGCGAGTTCCTCAAGGGCAAAGACATACAGAAACTGCACAAAATCAACTCCACAGTTCTTATTCCACTTGACGTGTGCACACTCCACCAGTGCTGTCTTTAGCTTATGGACAAGGAAGGATGAAAGGAAAAGGAACTCCGGTTGCTCTGTCTTTCCCGTTCCTTCAGTCCTGTTGTTTTCAGTGTAAGTGGCATGGGAAACTAACATGAATAAGAAAGGTCATGATGGGGTTCTTCGAATTTGTTAGAAGGCCGTTGCGTTCTACGTTAGAAGCAAATTCCTTTTTGAGCAGAGAGGAGGTTCTCATGTGACTGTCAGCATCTTGGCTCATTCGGCAATGGGCGTGACACACTTACCTCGGACTCACTCTGCATCTCTGAGTTCCTCTTTGTGGACTGACTGAATTCTGTGCTCATGGGCTATCGTGACAGCTGCAGGTGAGTGGGGCCAACATGGTAGATATGCTTATTGTGCTCAACCTTTCTGTTCATTGTCCTGTCGAGCTTCATTTATTAAATACAAAAGATTCTTAAGAATATCAAGGCAGCAGTAGAGGCTCATGAAACCAAGCGCAGGGCCCTTCTGTGTGTGGGATCCTGTGCAGCTAGGTGCTGTGTATGTGGCTCAGCGTAGTGAGAAAGGTCCTACAGAATACTTAACTGGATAGACTAAAATGACGATTCTTAGCCTTTTTAAACCTGGGATTACAGAGGGTACCAAGCAGTCATCTTGGAGGCAGGAAACAGTGACCTTCGGGGAAGCCTTCTTGTTTGGGAAAACCCCATTCCATCCCTGCCTTGATCATGAGAATCACTGCTTATCTCTTTAGATGTCATTTAGCTTTAGGCTTTTTTAAATATAAAAATTATGATTATGGTCTAGTTTTGACACTATAACCAAGGTATTCGTTGACACTCAGTAACAGCAACTTCAACTCTGAACATATTTAGCAAATATTGACTCAGCACTCCTAAGTACTAGACACTGTTTAAGAGCTTTCCTTCCTAGTTGTCATGATGTAGGGCAGGGCATGATTCTAGGAAGGGAGAAAAGTCCTCTTAATTCCTGTTTAGAAAGAAACGTGCAGCTCACTAGCAGTGTTCATTTAATTTTCAGTGATTGGGAATTACTATATTTTCTGAATGGAAACACTACTACTCAAAACAGAATGTTGTGCTTTGTTTCCAAAGATCGTTGATAGAGTAGAGCAATGTGAAAATTATAATAAAAGTGAGATATTTCACACGGCTGACTTTGGAGTAAGGCTGGGACTATAATCCAGAAGTTACCTCAGAGTAATTGCTATAGCCACCAATTCTGCTGGTGAGTATTCTCAGGGGCAACGGGAAATGGGTTATGGATAGGAATGGCAAAACAGATAAATGATAGAAAATCCTACAAACTAATTTTTAAAATAATTTTGTTTTTATGAGGGGCAGAAAGAAAGGCAAATTGTCTAATTTGTGTATTCTTCTAGCTTTAAGTTAAAATACCTCTTCCACAGCACATTCTTAGTGTATCGCAATGACTTTATCTTTCACAGCTTGCTCTGTCAGGAGCTCATTTAGTCTATAACTTGAGGTTAGCTCTACCAAACAGAAATGAGTTACAAGTGTGATTTTAAGTTTTCTGGAGTCACATTTAAAAACTTACATAAGACAACTGAGATTCATATTAGTATTTTATTTAAACCAGTATATCTTAAATAATTTTCAGTATATAATCAACACAAAATAATAAGTGAGATATGACTATTTTCTTACATTCTACTTTTGTGCTAAGTGCTTGAATGTCTTAGTTCAGATGAGCATGTTTCAAATGCCCCCACATTACACCTGGCCACTGGCAACCACAATGGCTAGTGCCACGTTGTGTCCAGTGTGTCGTCTAAAGGATCCCAGCCGTGCCAGAGCCACCGCTGTAGTTCCTAGGCAGAGAGAAATTGGGACTGAGGTGTTGGAATAATATTCTGGAAGCTTAATGTTGATGGAATTAGATACAGAAGAGTATTAGAGAGAAAGTTGAGTCTAAGCTGACACTTGATTGAGAAAGGCGATGTGATTCAAGGAAGAGTGCTAACCTCAGTAAATGCCCAAGCTGTAACTCAGGGTCAGGGTGACGGGGCTCAGGATGGGTCTGAGCACAAGGGGAGATACAACGAGTTCAGAGAGGTGGACAATTTAGCCTCACGAACCAGTCATGTTTCTTTTCAGGAAGATGGTACCCTTTCCTGTACACATGTCTCATCACCTGTCTGGCCGGCTTCCCTGGGGTACGGGTCTGGGTTTCCCATTCCTATTCACCTTTGAGTTGAGGGTGAGGTTCATTTGGTGCCTCCATGCCTTTGTGGCTCTTCCCTGACTCCAACACTTAGTATTCCTGCAGGAAGAAACACGTCACTGTAAGCAGCCCTGCGTACCAGGAAGGTGTTTGCGTGGCATGGGAGCTGAGGATTTCGAGCCGGCTACGTCCTAGGCTTCAAGCTGAGGAAGCTGAGCCCCAATGCATCCAATTTTCAATGGAAAATTACTTTGCAAAAAAAATGGCACCGCTCCTGCCCTCCTTTTTGCCAGCTGGGTTCCTCGGGCTTCCAGTCCCTGGTTTAGGAGAACCACAGAGAATGTGGGGAGAAGTAGAAGGAGTTAGGCTCTGGATAAAACCTTGTCCTGTTTTACAATTCAGAACGAAACTGAGAGTGGAGAGAGAAGAGCAGGAGACAGACTGGGGAAATGGATTTGATTATTGCATTAACCCACAGAACATTTCACATGCGAACATTCATAGGGCAATCCATAATTCAGTCTAATCAGTTCAATAGTCTTGGCAGATGGCATTTATTTTAATAAGCACACCTAATGGGGGCATGAAGTTTTACTTACAGTGGTTCTTGTTTGTTTTTAATTTGTCTTTTGGGAACACACAGATGCCTTTGCCTATTTATCTAGGTGCGAGGTTCCTCCTGGTCCCTTTACTCTTTCTATGACATGCAAATTTCAGACACCTAACCAGGAAAGGATATATTCTTTTCTTTGTTCCTATTCATTCCACAATCTGTCTCTAAAACCTGGATTTGAACCTACTTTGTCTAAGACATTTTGACTAATTTAACTATACATGATTCTACATTTCTGTATGTTTTCTTTGAATATCTAGCTTTTTAAATGGGGTTGGATCACACTCCTTCCTAGATTTTAAGTGAAGCATCTGAAGGGAAACACGGAGTCTTTAATTTGTTGTTGCCACATTCTTCCAGCTTCTGCAGCCACTTCTCTCATCTCTTCTTGCAGACTGTGGTAGATTAGCCATGTCCCAAGGGCCAAATCTGGCCTTTCATCTGTTTTTATAAATAAAGTTTTATCAGAACGCAACCATGCTCCTTTGTTTCCATATTGTCTCGGGCTGCTTTTGTGCTATAAGCACATAGTTGAACAGCTGTCTGGCCTGCAAAGCCTAAAATTTACTGTCTGGTTGTTTACAGAAAAAATTTGCTGACACCCTAATGCAGATTTCACACCCCACACACACCAATTTTTCTACATCTATTTTAGAATTAAGATGAAAATAGACTATCTGGGCTGCCACAGGCAGAGAGGCACCCATGTCAAGCACACATGGCCTCGAATCCTTCCTGATTCTGTCACTTCCTGAAGAATTTCCTGAATCCATTAGGATTTCAATTTCTTCATTTATAGAATGGGAACAATATCAACCTGTCTGCTGTTAAGAAAGTTCACTGAAATAAGTGCTAAAAAGTACACAGCACAGTGCTAGATAGATAAAATAACCACAATAAAGTGAATGACATCATAATAATGACAAGAATAATTGTCATCCTCGCCAAATTCTAACCTCCCGTGCCAAAGGAAAGCCTCAAACAGAAAAATTTTCAAAATCACTCCCCATGGCAGCCCAGAGGAAAGGGAGAAATGTTGCTACTGGGGAGTTGGCTAAGAAAGATCGTTCCCTGAACCTCAAGATTCTTCTTTCACTTGCGTGAAATTCTTATCTTTATCAAGTGTCAAGTTGCATCATCCACTATTCTGAGGCTCTAACAAAGTTCAAGGTATAAAGACAGAGTTTTTACACCAAAGATTATTTGCAGCCATCCAAGCTCACAGTATTTAGCTGGTTTCAGTCGCTTTAATTAACGTCAGGTGAGGTTTCTTCGTTAACTTACCTCTTGCTGAGGAATGGTAATATAAATATTTGCTTTCATTCCATTTTTCTGACCCCAGCAAAATAGAGAAATGCATATACATTTTTCACATCCATTTGTTTTTGTTTACACAGCTTTATGAATTTTTTAAAGCCCCTTTCTGAATCTCCACCGTCAAATATCAGAGTTAAGCTCTAATAGATAACATGTGTTAGGTTGCATTAGCCTAACAACCAGGCCGCCATCTTGTTCCTAAATTCTGTGAAGACTCTATTGGGAAAGAAACGATGGGCTCTAAGTAGTAAGATTTGATTTTTTAAAGCCACTTTGGCAAAACCAACTGTCGAAGTGGCAGCACAGGGAAGATGTTGACTCAGGTCCCGGGTTGGCGCTGTCAGTAGTGAGCGGCTACCTGGCTTGCTCTAAGCAATGGTGGGGGCCATCCGGAGGCTACTTTGAGAATCCCTGTGGCTTTGAGTCAGATTTCAAACAGTGTTGTTCTCCATGCTTGCCAGAGCAGAGGGCAGATGGCCCTTCTCCCCAGTGAAGGGACTGTTATTCCTGATGACTGACTCTTGGAGTTTTGTTTCTTCCAAGGTAAGTCCTATGTCTTAGTCACCCATCCATACAGGAAACTATGCCACTTTGTGAAAAGTAGATTCTCAGCAAATATTTACTGAATGAATTGATGATAGTGAAATTCCTACATATACAGACGGCTGCTTTATATTATTTTACAAAGCCCAGCGAATATATTTTTTCTCTACCTTAGCATGATAATGGGAGGATAATAAATATTTGAGAGAAACTTTGGTTATTTCAGAGAAAAAAATGCTCTTTGTGGGGGGCTGGCAATCAAACTCAGGGCCTTGCACTTGCTAGGCAAGCACTCTATTGCTGAGCTAAATCTCCAACCCAAAAATGCTCTTTATACATTGAGTTACTATTATTTCCCCTCTGAGGGAGGGTGTCCCCTGCTGTAAGCCTCATGCAAACCTAAGCAATGGTTTGTTTTTTCCAGGCTCTGATATTTTTTAGAATTTTCGTGTTTCTCTCTCTTCCTCTGCCACATTCTATATCCTCACCCACTTCCTGAGTCATCTCTAATTAGAGGTCGAGCACTGTACTGATGTATTTAATTTGAAGATGCGATTCTGTGTTCTGAAAAGGACAGGAAAACAAATCTTCTAGCAGCATTTACAGCCTAGACATCACACTGTGTCCTCTTTCTTAGGAGGAAGCATTTGAATGTGTAAAGGTAAAATGCTTGCAAATTCTGTTTCATGTCTGCACAAATAGATTGCAAACTTTGGAATATCAGGGCCCATGTCTTTGCATTCTTCCTACTAGCAAGAACAGTGTAAAACATTTTACCTCTTATCTATAAAAATCTGTCGATTTTTTTAAGGACTGGATTGTGCCTTCTGCAAACGTTGAAGCCCTCACTCCCACATGCCTGTACAGGTAGAAGTGGAATTAGGGAGGTAATTAATGCTAAAAGAGAGCATAAGAATAGGTGGGCTGATAGGATTAGTGTCCTCATAAAAAGGTACACTAGAGGCTCTCTTTCTCTCTCGGCACACACACAGACAAGAGGCCATCTAAAGACACAGTGAATAGGTGGCTGTTTGCAAACCAAGGAGAGAAGCCTGGCCAGATTCTAACCCTCTGCTGACTTACCTTGAACTTCCAGCCTCCAGAACTGTGAGAAAACAAAAGTCTGTTATTTACGCTGCTCAACATATGGTATTTTGGCATGGAATATTGAGAAGAGGGATGCAATTGATTTATTAAATAATTGACTAATATACGTCTTTGAGACAGAAACTTCCTAGAGTCCAAGACAGACTCAGTTGCTCTGTAGCTCAGGCTGGCCTTGAACTTGCAATTTTCCTGCCTCAGCCTCCAGTGTGCTGGGATTACAAGTGTGTGCTACCACCCCTGGGTCAATAAATAAATTTTTTTGAGTTTATTTTTAATAAAATCATTTGAAATGAAAGGACAGCTAATGCGGTAGACTTATTGTGGGCGACTTGCGCAGGAATGCTCAGCTGAACTGAGTTGGTGTGGTTCTAGGCTTAAGAGTTGTTGGAATTCATTTGGAAAGGTTTTGAGAGACCAGCCGAAGAGGCAGCCCTGGAATGTTCTAAACTTATTCTACGGGAGATTCTGGTCAAAGCACAGAAAGCCAGAGTAACTGATAGAAATGCTGCTGGTTAGGATGAGGCTTGGGAGGCCTCAGTTGAGAAAGACTGTGTTGGCTGCTGGGTCCCAGGTGGTACATGTTTGCCTGGCAGAGGTTGGTCTGCCTTTTGCTTGTGTTTGGAGATGGTGCCTGGGTGGCAAAAAATTTTCAGTGCAGTCTGGTGTTGGGACAGCAGTGTGATTACTGTCGAGGGCTTTTGGCTGGATCTATGTTGGGAATCAAGAGTGGAGAGCCAGCAGGGTGACTTAAAGCATTTGGCCAGAGGGGAGCTGTGGATTGCAGGGATGAAGAGAAGAGAACATAGCTGTGGAGAAGAAACAGGACAATGGAAACAAGACCTGAGGGCTTTGACTAGAAGGGAAGAGTGTATTTGGGTGCAGGAGATCCTTTGGGGCATCTCTTAGTGTTGCTGTGCTCTGTTGTTACAGTTAATGGGAACCAAAAGGGCTTTAAAATTTGAAGCTATATTTTTTCATCGTGGATGCGTTGTATTGGTGTATTGCCACTTTGTAAACAATTTGTTTTAGAGCAAGTAAGAGAGACGGAGTTGTTGTAAAGCATGTATATTTGTACATGCTTGTACATGTTTTGTACATGTTTTGGGGCACTTGTTTGTAATCAGTGTTGAGAATCCTTTGAATATTTGTTTCTGGTGTGGGAATAAGTACACTAAGAATCTTATTGTTAATGTAAACCTGAATAGATCAAGATACGTTAACTCTTTGCAAATCTGTCACTGGAGACTACAGAGACTCAAGAAATATGTCTGGTTGTCAAGTTGACCAGAAGTGGATTGTGGTAGACTTATCACAGTCAACTTGAGCAGGAGCGCCCAGCTGATGAGAAGTGGTGGGGTTCTGGGCATAGAAGACCCACTGACGAATACTATTAAGCCGATCTTTTCCATATAACCCCAAAGTTTATAAAATTTGGCAGTTGGTCACATTTCATATACAGCAAGGGGTAAAATTATTTAGAGATTTAGAACATTTTTGGGAAAATTGGAAAATCTGGAGAAAAAGGTCAAGCTAATAGAGAACAGGAAATACAATGTAAAAAAGAAACTAACAAAAATTAAAGTACAAATGACTTGAAGGTGTGTGATAAGATGTTCAAATTCACTGATAAAGATACTCAAATAACATAAAATAATGTACTGCATATGTAAGTTTTAAATAGACTATTTTACAATAGTCTTTTGCAGATGAAATTGAATATAAGAAAATGGGAAATTCATGTTCTAATTTTAGCTTATTCCTAAAATCTCAATCCTGTTGGAACACGTTCGCATTTTCAAATAAACTGATAGCAGAAGTGTCTGCATGTTGGTACAATTCTACGCACATGGGGGAGGGACCCTAACTTCCAGATCTACGCATATTGACACTCTATATCCACTCCCCTCTATCTCCAAGTACTGGGGATGTGCTGTGACCCAAATCTGAAGTTGGAAGGTTTGCGTATCTCCCTCTAGCAACCAGGTCCCTCTCAGCTAAGGTTGTAACTGCCATAAGATAGCCATGTGCCCTAGAAATGCACCAGTAGCCATCATTTTGGCTGTAGAGGCACAAGGTAAATGGAGAAGAGGATTATTGCTGCTCCTGGGAGTTGAGGCAGCGGGCTGTTCCTCTGTGCTGGTTAGTATCTGAGGACACAGGGCCACAATCCATCTACCAAGGAGAGGTCACTGGCATCTTCTCTTGGAGCCCACTTGTGTGGCTCTGCTCTAGGGGACTTCTATGAGGAGCTGTGGCAAAGCAGGC
This sequence comes from Hystrix cristata, assembly GCA_004026905.1. NCBI lineage: Eukaryota > Metazoa > Chordata > Mammalia > Rodentia > Hystricidae > Hystrix > Hystrix cristata. The sequence continues at coordinate 15,218 of PVJO010004746.1, forward strand.
CTGTCACAGGGCCTTTGAGTGTTAACCCAAGCCTTATTACTTGGTGACAGATGTGTGCCCCGAGGCAGCAGAAAGCAAGTGGTTGGTTATATAAGCAATCATAGACTTTTATAGCTGGGACAAGGCAAATGTTCCGCCCAAAGATTATTACATTATCCAAGAAGAAATGCTCACTGTGAATACTAGAAAAAGTTCTCCAGTCCACAGTTCAAATAATCCTAAAACTTTCTTTAAAAAGCACAAGCCATTAATGGTCCCCTCCACGCACATGGTGGAGTCTCTTATCAGGAGGCTGGTGTGCCCCTTCCCTGGGGACACCATCCTAGAAGAAGGCAGTTATTAATTCCACTTTGCCTCCCTCCAATCCATTCTCCATCGGAGTGAGTGGAGTGAGCTCTTAAAGATAAGAATCTAATTGTGACGCTTCCCTTTAGTGTCCTGTTGCTCCTGTAGTCATCACCCTGTCCTGAAAGAGGGCCTGGCCTCTGTTTCCTTCCAGAGTCATCTCCTGTCACCTGTTCCTTGACCACTGAGCGTCCAGGCATGCAGATGGCTTTTTTGACACTGGTCACTATCCTCTTCCTCAGGCTGTGGCTGCTCCCTCTCAGGGAAGTCTTTTGTTGCATCCTTCACTGGCACGGCCTCCTCCCCACCTCCTCTGATAGCCCATCCCAGCCCATCCCATTAGAAACCATTCTAATAAGAGGGACCTCCTGTGTTGACTCGCTTTTTTCCTTCTTGTTTCTCTGCTCCAGTGCTCTCTGGCCCCACAGTGAATGTTACAAGGGGCAGAGGCCTCATCTGCTTTGCTGAGTGCCATGTCCTCAGTATGTAGCCTGGAGCCCAGCTGATGGCAGGTGCTCAGTAAACATTTGTGAAATCAGTGAATAAATGAGAACCTTGGGAAAGATGCTCACCAGATGGTAACAATAGTTAACTTGAAGGAGGGGGCATCTTCGGCTGTTTTACTTTATATATTTCTGGATTATTTATTCTACAACAAATTGTGCTGCTTTTTTAATCAAAAGAAAGCAGCAGAAGTTGTTAAATATGATGAGGTCATGCAGTAGTGTGTACTCTATGGTGGACCTATGAAAACGCTGGCCAGCGCCATCCACCCTGGAAAGTAGGACAGTATGATGCCAACTCTCACTGAATACAAATAGCGCTGGCCATGTTTTTGGGGGGTTTTTTGTTGGTTTTTTTGTTTTTTTTTTTTTAGAGTGTATGTTGTTTGGTCTTTTACTCTTGACATTTTTTTGAGAGGGGGTGTTATTTGGACATTTAGTCTATTTGGGGTTCAAGATATCAACCCTAAATCAGTTTAAGGAGTCGGTCCTAAGAATAAGATGGTCAGAGCAGGATACTATAATAGAAATAAAAACAAAGTCACCAGAAAGTGTTGATTGCAGAAAAGAGTGGTTGCCCAATGCTTCTGGCTCATGAGTCTTAGAGAGCAGTTGGTTCTGAGTCCAGGTAGGTGGGAGTTATAGGTGGTCCATGCTGCTGCCTTCCCTGTTGACACGCCCAGCAACAGGGCAGATTGGTGTATAAAAATAAGTAGGAGTTGGAGAGTGCCCACAAAGTCCTCTCATTTGGAGTGTATTTAATACTTTCTTAAGGTAGCAAACTCTTAGACAGGTATCTTTACCTTCTTTAATGCAAGGTCATGCTGAATTTTGGGCTATGTTCTTATACATCACAAAAATACAACTTCTTGCTGTGCCGAAATTGATTTGCTCTGGTAAATAATTGAAAATAATGGACACCGATTGGGTAGATGGAAAATATCATTTTTGGGAAGGTTGATTATTTGTATTATTAGTATTTTTTCAGAATGAAGAGTTTATTTGTATAGTATACTTATCTTGGTGCAACTAACATGATTTTGTAAATTATTACTTTTTAAATTTTTCTATTTTTTCCATGAGATAATAATAGTAATATAAAACATAACTAACATTTATTGAGGGCTTACCTCGGGCTGGGTAATAAGTGCTGCTTTATTATCTCATTAATCCTAAGAATTGTATAATGAGGTAGGGAGTACTCTTGTGTGTGTGTGTGTGTGTGTGTGTATGTGTATGCATATTCACATGCACATGCACGCACATGTGGTCTCATTTTTCATGAAGAAACTGAGGTCAAGAAAGATTAAATAACTTATCCCATATTTCATTAATGGTATGAGAGGTTCAGATCTAGAAAATCAGAGTCTGACTCTTGCAGGATTAGGGTGTTCCATTTCTTTGCAAACCTAATCTTTTCAAACTTGACTGGAGGGAGGAGAGCTACATTTGTGCCTTTAATTCCTAATTCACTGGAACTCTGAATTTTTCTCAATTTCTAGATATTTTTTCCTTGAAATACAAATTGCTTTGAAATGTGCCAACAATATACAGTACTTTTTGGCCTATTACTCAAGTGTTTTGGGCTTTTTTCTTTGTGTGAGTCATGCATCATTTTATTAATAATTATAAAAGTAACAAGACTTGACAAAATTATGTCTAACAAGTATCAGAGTAAAAGATCCCTCTCTCTATTCCTGTTCCCTATATCTAGATGCAAATTCTTTCAGCAATTATTTGTAGAACTTCTCAGAAACATATTGTTTTGTAGAAAACTTATTCTTCTATGAACATATAAACATATATTAAAAATAAATAACAAACAGACTTATTCTACAGATTATATTCCACAACTTGGTCTTTTTCACTAAAGTGTGCAAGTAAACTTTTTTCTCATCAGCAAGTGGCATGCAGATATAGATGCAAAGAGTTCACTCTAATTCATTTACTCTAAGAGCAAAAGACTAGCAACAACCTAAATGTTCAACTAAGATTAGTCTAATTATATTACATAAACTAGATTATCAAGCATCATTAAAAGAATGATATATGCACTAAAATGGAAAGTTGCTCCTTACTCTTTATTTAATTTTTCTAAGTCAGGTAGTAGGAAATATACACCTGTTCCATACTACCACATTGACAAAATAGACTTGCCTAACACCTATCATTTTGAGCCCATGTACAAGGTTGTTGCGAGAAATTTTGTCTCTCATGTAGTAACGTAGAAAATTTCCTTTACCAACTACAAAACAAACGTTTTTCCAGCTACCCATAATGCGCAAAGTACTTGTTTTTCTATGTTCCTCCCCAGACAGGGAGAAAAGGGGGCCATGAAAGGAGGATATTTTCTTGTTTCAGCATTACCTCCATTCACAGTGCATTTTCTACTATCTCATAACATAAAATAAAAGGAAATAAAACAGAATACAACAATAAAAACACACCCCAAAAAATCATCTCTAAAAACACTTAGTAAATTATTCAGCCATTTAATACCCTCTCTAAGTCTTGAAGGGGATGTCAAATTTCATTTTAGTGAGCACAGTACTTTAGGGAAATTTTGAAAGTCTGATTCCTATTTTTGTGGTATCCTTAGTGCAACAGGCCATTAGTATTTACAGCCCCTCCACCACCTTCCCACAATTGTGGCTGCTTTGTCTTCCTGTTCCCTCACATTTCTTTAAGCATTTGTCTTGAAGTACCACCTTTGGCCGCCTTGTACTGCCTGTTGATTCAGACTATATAAAGAATGAAAGGCAGAAGCTTTTGATAACATTTGTGGGTTTTAAAAATATATCTCTCTTAAAGCATTATTCTTGATCATATGTAAATTTAATAATGCTGAATTACTAAAGTTGGTTCAAGGAAGGGTGCCATACATTGACCAATCAGCAGCTGGGGTTAATCCTTTAGATACTGACTTGTGGAAAGCTCTGGAAGATCTAAAGGGTCATGAGTGAGAAGCCAAAATGACAAGAATACCTGGGGAGAGGAGTCTCTAGGGCCTGGCAAGTATTTCAGTATTCTCATAGCCATGTACTGATGTGTAATCTTGATTATGCAGTGATTAAAACAGTCCAGAGGATAATACCATTAATTGGAGAGTTGAAAATTAATTCAGCAAACATTAAAGTACCAAATGTGTGCAGAGCACGTTTCTGGACATAGGGCTACCACGATCACTAAGACCCACACCACTTAGCTCTCTCAAAGCTTATGGTCCAGAAAAGAAGACAAAGCCATCGTGAAGAGGTGAGTTTTGTTTCATTGAGACTACTTTGATTTGCAAAAGGGCAAATCTGAAAATATTTTTGATAGCAAGGTGTGATGTGAAAGGACCAGCTGTTCCCTACAGCAGTTAAAGAAATAAATTGCCTGGAGATAAATTACTGTTAATCATAAGGAAAACTTTATTTTTATGTCTATGAGCATAATTAGGGTCTGGCATAGGCTATTTGCTGGGGTTGCCTAGTATAGGTCTCCAAAATGAGACAAGTGCCCCTCTCCCCAGAGTGGCCTGGACAAGCTCCCCGGGGCAGCAGAGAGTCTAACCATGAGCTGTCCATCTGCTCATTGGCAGCAGTTTGATACACTTCTGTTCTGTGAAAGGAATAAAAATGCTTGTTACTCTGTCATGTAAGCATAGTCCTCAGGGACTTTTTAAAATCAAAACCATAAGCAGAACGAAACTTTCTTAAAAATAGTATCTGAGAAGAGTTAAATTACAGAATCTTCTCAAAGGTCATTCGAAGGGCCCAGTTCTGAATTCTTAGCCCTCTAGCACCAGCTGGTGAAGACAGAGTTTTGAGATCCCATGTGGTGAATTTACTGAACGTAGATAGTGCGCATCTATTGAGCGAACAGGCCGTGTTGCAGAGAAAATATCAGACCATCCTTCTCTGGTGGCTGCTCCCTATGTGTCACTATGTGAAAGCTGCTTGTTTGGTGGAAACAGACATGTTTCAGCTGCTTTTGGCTCTGTGCAGCCAGTGGAAAAGCCAAGCTGAATCCCATTCTACCTTGTGAATCATCCTCCAGTCTGCCAGCGGAGTGCTGGCAGAGGCCACATTGTTTGAGGAGAATGAGGCACAGAACTAAGAGGAAACATGTTGATTCTGAACTCTTAGGCCATTTATACTCTAACTAGAAACATAGTATTTTGACTTCAAAGCTGATCACATCTGAAATGGATATCAGCAAGATAGGATAAATATTGAACTTCTTGGTGTAACTTAGTAAAACCAGAACTTTGGTGATGATGCCATTGCATCAAGTGTTATTGTTATGAAATTGCTTTTTCCCTGCTCCTTTAAGAAGTGTACATATAAATCTGACCAGAGATTTTTACCCAGTTTAGCAATAAAACATCAAATATGTCCTTCATATCTTGGTGATTTTAAACTAAAAATAAAGCACCACTGGTTATTTGGATATCTTTTAGATGAGGAGAGAAAGGAAATATATAGCTTGAGCATAATACTGTGAATTCCAAACATACATCAAGGGAAATTATTATTATGAAAACTTTCTTCACACAAAAAGCTCTGTTTTAATAAAAATGTAATGTGTGTGATCATTTAAAAGCTCATTGTGGCTATTTGCAGTCTTAACGTACTGGAATTTTGTTGGAACAATAGTAAATACAGATGGTCTTGGACTTAATGATGGTTTGAATTATGATTTTTTAATTTTATGATGGTGCGAAAGCAATATACATTAGGTAGAAACTGTACTTTGAATTTCGATCTTTTCCCAGGACAGAAATATGCAATATGATCTTCTCTTGTGATTCTGGGCAGTGGCACTAGACTGTAACTTCTAGTCAGCCACCTAATCGTGAGGGCAAACAGCTAATACTCTATGGTGTACCCTGTTGCCAGTGTTTTTTGGGGTTTTTTTGATACCTTTGAGCATTTAAAAAATTACATGTGTTATTCAACACTTCCTTCTACAGTAGTTTTTGTGTTAGATGATTTTACTCACCCGTAGGCTAAGTGCATTGAGCATGTTTAAGTAGATAAGGCTAAGCTGTTTTGTAGGTTAAATGTATTAGAAACATTTCCAATTTAGAGTGTTGTGAATGTATGACAGGTTGATAGGGTGTGAGAGAAGCATCTGTATAAGAACGTACATCTCTGATGGATACATGTACACATAATGGCTTTGTTGAGTTTGTCTGTTGATCTCTGTAATGAGATTTGATAACACAGGACATATCATCATGCCACTTATTTAGTGTAGTGCATATCAAGGCTTGACACAGTAGGCTCTAAGAAAATGCTTGTTAAGTGAATGAACGAATAAGAAAACAAAGGAAAATGTATTTAAGGATTCAGAAGAAAGATGATCTAATTTGTGTAAGTTTGTGTAGTTCTGTTTTCTCATGATCTAGATATTCAAAGGTCTGTGTTTCAAATCATAAAATCCTAAGGGATATATTAAATTTTCTGTTTTGCACAAACATAGTAGCTTATGTGAGCTCACGGTTCCCCAGATCTGGGGGCCTCAAATGAGTTCTCTGTTTCATGTTTTAAAGGCTCAGGGAGCCAGGCAGATCAGGCTCATGTGCTTGTGGCAGTGTTTGGTCCCTGCTTGCTTCCTGGATGTCAGCCTGGGCTTGCAGGTTGCTCTGTGTACCACATTCTTTCTCCGTCATGGTAACTTTCTTTCTCTCTTCTCTCTTTCTTTTTCTCTACTCTCTCTCTCTTTTTTTCTTTTCTTTTGTTTTTGCAGTGCTGGAAATCAAACCCAGGGCCTCACACATGCCAGGCAAGTGCTATACAACTGAGCTACGACCCCTGCCCTACCCTCGCCCTAACCATTCCATCTTCTGAACAGCAAAGATATTTGGAGACCTTTTCATTATAAAAGTCTCACATGGTTTAATCAAGTCCATCTAATGATCTTAAAGTTAACTAATTTGAGATCTTACTTTTAGCTTCAAAATTCATTTCAGATTTTACCTTCACAGATTTACCTTTGATTAAATAATTACGAGAAGGAGAGGTTCACTTCTAGAATTCTGCCTATTACAGGGGACCATTAGTAAGGAAAACAGTTGAGAATTCAACAGGAGTTGTAGGAATCGCAGTCCACGGTGAGGAACCCTTCTGGAGGGCCTCTGAATTTTAAAGGAAATTGAACATTATATTGGCTTTAGAGCTCAGGGCCGTGGGCCCGTCCAGTTGGGGGCTTTTGGTTGAGTATTCCTGAGCTAGGTCAGTCCTTCCACTTAACCAAACAGCTAGTCTGCTTCTTCTAGATGATCTACTCAAAGTGCCATTGCTAACCGGGACTCAACTTGCCAGAGTCCTGTCTCCCCGACTCTTGGACCGGCAGCATTTTCACAGGGTTTGAGTGCATTAGAAATTGTTCCACTACTTGATGTTCTTCAGTGCTTTGTGTTCTCATCACCTATTTACATAAATAATGGGAAATGGGATTAATATGTCTCAGGCAATCTTTTCCTTTGAATGTAAATAAAATCATTGCTTTTAGGTTCAGAAGAAAATCCTGGTGCTCTGAGTTCCCATCCTGACCCTTTTCATCATTTGCGCAAGGGAAGGAACTCAGATGTAATTCCCAAACCCAGATGCGCAGACAGCACACCCGGAGCCTCTCTCTTCCACCGCCCTGTGTTGATACTCCTGTTGCTGTAGATGGGATGACTCAGCAAGCGTCCAGGGGAGGGAGGCAGGAAATAGTGCTGAGAAGCCGAGGTCTTCTCCCAATTCTATTTGTGGGTCAGATGCCAAGAAAGGCAGTGTGTGGTTCTCCTGTTTTCTTGCTCTACTCTTCCTTAAAGATTTCACCTACTGCCTTTGCTTCAGCCACGCCTTCAGTGTAGATCTCCAATTTCTACCTCTGTCTTTCCGTGATGTTCTCTCTCTGTGTATCTGTGTTCAGATATTCCTTTTGGTAAGTGTTATGGTTGAAATCTAAAATGTCCTTCAGAAGTCTCATATGTTGACAGGTGCGGCTTTTGGAAGGTGACTGGATCAGGGCAGCCTACACTCATCAATGGATTAATCCACCAATGAGCTAACAGCTGAATGTGGTCTTAGGAGGGGAAGCCTGGTCAGAAGAGACAGGTCCCTGGGGGGATGCCCTGACCCAGGCTCCTCCCCTCTCTCTTTCTCTGCTTCCTGGCTGCTATGAGGTGAGCAGCTGCACTCCACTCATGCCATTTCTGTCGTGGAGCCAGCCAACAATGGACCAAATCTTTTAAAAACCATGAAGAATAAAACCTCTCCTTTAAATTTTGGGTGTCAGGTATTTTGTCTTAGGGATGAGAGAGTGACTAAGACTGTAAGAATGCCAGTAGATGAGGGGCCTGTCTTACCCCAGTATGATCTCATTCATTTTGGCTTAATTATATCTGCAACAACCTATTTCCGTGTGAGGGTTCATTTTTATGTACTGTAGATTAGGGCTTCAACATATGAATGGAGAAGGAGAGTTCTGACAACCACTAAGTCAAAAGGACCCACGCTGGGAAGGTCTGCCTCAGAGACTCTCTCAATCAGAGTATCTTTGTTCTTCTGTGCTTTATATTTGGAATTCTTATGTGAAGAGTAGGTTTAATATTTAAAAACAATTCAAAGCTTTGTCTAGGAAAACGTTTTTATTAAAAAAAACTGGCACCATTTAGGGGACAGAAATATATTCTGTTGAATATATTTACAGCAGAAGTAACACACAAGTTTATCTCTGTTCCTTCCTTAAGCTGCCGTGTAATATACAAAGGATGCACATATATACAAACACACAGGGACAACTTAAACAGCAGAGAGAATAGCAATGAATTTCGAAAACAGTTGGGGAAGAATAAATGACTAAGCAAAAAAAATGAAAAGCTTACATTTAAGCGAGCAGTGGAAGAAGCTTATGAAAAAGTAGACGTACACCCCAGAATCTCCAGAAGATCAAATATGTGTGAAATGATGTATCTGAAAACAGAAAATTTGATTGAAAATTTGAAATAGAAGATGTTAGACATTCCAGATCTGTAGTTTTTATTTGAACAACTGTCCCGTCCCTACTCTGATAAAACATTAGCAATTAATCAGAAGACTGATCCACAGGGAATTTGGCCTCGAGGATACCAGAGATACCATTCTGAAACCAGAGGTTTAACTGAAAGTCAAAACAATGTCGAACTCGTCTTTCTCAAACCTTCTTCCCTCCCTCATTTCCCAGAATTTTACCCGTCAGAACTGTACTCTAGTAGTCATTCTTGTCTTATTCCAGATTTTAGTGTGACAGCTTCCAGTTTCTTATCATTTAGTGTGATGTTGGCCATTGGTTTGTCGTATATGGCTTTTATCAGATTTAGATATAGACTGTCTATTCCTAATTTCTGTAGTGTTTTTATCATGAATGGGTGTTGGATTTTGTCAAATGCTTTTTCTGCTTCTATTGAGATGATCATGTGATTTTTGTCTTTGACACTGTTAATATGGTGTGTTACATATATTGATTTGCATATGTTGAACCATCCCTGCATCCCTGGGATGAATCCTACTTGGTCGTAGTGTATAATCTTCTTGATAATTCATTGCATTCTGTTTGCCAGTATCTTGTTTAGAATTTTTCCTTCTATGTTCATTGGGGAAATTGCCCTGTAGTTCTCTTTTTCAGTTGAATCCTTTTCTGGTTTTAGTATCAGGGTAATGCTTGCTTCCAGGAATGATTTTGGAAGTACTGGAAGTACTGCTTCCTTTTCAATATCTTTGAAGAGTTTGAGGAGTAATGGTATTAGATCATCCCTGAATTTTTTTGTAGAATTCAGCTGTGAAACCGTCAGGCCCTGGGCTTTTCCTTGTTGGTAGGTTTTTAATTACCTCTTCGACTTCAATGGCTGATATTGGGTTATTTAGTATTTTTAATCTCTTTTTTTATTCAGTTTTGGTACATCATATGTTTCTATGAATCTGTCCATTTCTTCAATATTTTCCATCTTGTTTGAGTATAGGTTCTTGAAGTAGGTGCTGATGATCCTTTGGATTTATGTAGGGTCCCTTGTGACTTCACCCTTTTCATTTTTTATTGCATGAATTTGGGTCTTTTCTTTTTTTGATAAGATTGGCTAGGGGCTTGTCTATTTTGCTTAGTCTTTCAAAGAACTAACTCTTTGATTTGTTGATTTTTTGTATATTTTTTTTAGTCTCAATTGCATTAATTTCAGCTCTGATCTTAATAATTTCCTCTCTCGTGCGAGCTTTGAGTTTGATTTGTTCTTTTCCTAGACATCTGAGGCTCAACATTAAGTTGTTTATTTGAGCTCGTTCTGTCTTCCTGATGTGGGAGTTCAACGCAATAAATTTCCCTCATAGAACTGTTATTCAGTATAGTCTTAGAAACATTAGCCAGAACAATTAGACAAGAGAAAGAAATAAAAGGAATAAAGATAGGAAAGGAAGAACTTAAATTATCATTATTTGCGGACAACATGATACTCTACATAGAAGACCCCAAAAATTCCACCAAAAAACTTCTAGAATTAGTAACTAAATTCAGTTGCATAGCTGGATACAAAGTCAATACCCAAAAATCAATAGCATTCCTGTATACAAATAACAAACTCACTGAGAAAGAAATAACAGAAGATACAACTTTCACAATCGCATCAAAGAAAATGAAATACTTAGGAATTTATCTAACAAAGGAAGTAAAAGATCTTTACATCAAAAACTATAATTCTCTAAAAAAGGAAATTGAAAGAGATATCAAACAATGGAAAGATATACCATGTTTCTGAGTAGGAGGAACCAACACAGCGAAAATAGCCATACTTCCTAAATTACTATACAGATTTAATGCAATTCCTATCAAAATACCACTAACATACTTCACAGAATTAGAAAGGACAATCATGAAATTTATCTGGAACCAGAAGAGACCAAGAATAGCAAAAACGATCCTGGGCAACAGAAGCAAGTTAGGGGGCATCACAATCCCAGACCTGAAAATATACTATAAAGCTACAGTGATAAAAACACCATGGTACTGGCAAAAAGACAGACCTGAGGATCAGTGGAATAGAGTGGAGGATGCAGGAACAGCTCCAAACACTCTCAAATGCCTCATCTTTGACAAAGGAGCCAAACACCCTCCCTGGAAGAAAGAAGCCTCTTTAATAAATGGTGCTGGAAAAATTGGCTTGCCACATGCTGAAAACTAAAACTAGGTACATGTCTCTCACCCTGTACTAGACTAAAATTGAAGTGTGTCAAAGGTCTAAACATAAAAACAGAAACACTAAATCTCCTGGAGAATAAAATAGGAAGAACTCTCGAAGACGTAGGGGTTGGAAAAAAATTTATGAACAGAACCCAGACTGCATGGGAAACAATACAAAGAATCAGTGCTTGGGACCACATGCTATTAAAAAGCTTTTACACAACAAAAGAAATCACCAACAGAGCAGGGCGAAAACCCACAGACTGGGAAAAAAATTTTGCCAGCTGTCCCTCAGACAAAGGTCTGACATCTAGAATATACGAAGAACTCAAAAACATCAAACCTCCCAAATTCAAAGACCCAATCCAAAAATGGGCGTCTGAAATGAATAAACATTTCTCAGATGAAGAAATAAAAATGGCAAATAAATACATGAAAAAGTATTCAATATCACTAGTCATTCGGGAGATGCAAATCAAAACAACATTAAGATTCCACCTCACTCCAGAAAGAACAGTGATTACGAAAAGATCAACCAATAACAAATGCTGACGGGGCTCTGGGGAAAAAGGAACCCTCCTCCATTGTTGGTAGGATTGTAGATTGGTCCAGCCACTGTGGAAATCAGTATGGAGATTCAAAAAACTACAACTAGAGGTTCCATTTGATCTAGCTATTCCTCTACTAGGCATCTTCCCAGAAGAATTAAAATCATCATACCATAGCAATATATGCACAACCATGTTTATAGCAACACAATTTGTAATATCTAAGTTTTGGAAACCACCTAAATGCCCAACAACTAATGAATGACTAAAGAAGATGTGGTTTTTCTACCCAATGGAGTACTACCCTGCCATAAAAAAGGATAAACTAGAGACATTTATAGGTAAATGGATGTACTTTGAGAACATACTCTTAAGCAAAACAAATCAGACATTCATGAGTACACATTGAATTGTTTCTCTGATATGAGTAACCATAAGGATACATAAGGTCAGAGAGGTGTAATAGATATTATATAAAATGGAGATAATATTGAAAAGAGAGGAGAACTAGAAAGGAGGAAGGGAGAAAAGAAAGAAGGGAAAAAGGAAAGAAAGAGGAAAGGGAAAAATGGGAAAATATAAATCTGCTGTAAATAGGGAATGGGGAACAGAAAGGAGGGGTAGGGAAAAGGGGAGGAAACCAAGATATATCATGTATAGGTACAAAATAGCCACGATGAATGTGAGCATTATGTATACAATGTACCAATACATGTTCTTGGGAAAAAAAAATGTACCAAACAAGACAATACAGATAAAAGTTCATCAAACCCTTCAAATTTCTGAGGGAAAATCATTTCCTATTTTATATTCTACACTCAGCTAAAAAGTCGATCAAGAAGATAAAATTGGGGGGTGCTGGTGATCAAACTCAGGGCCTTGTTCTTGCTAGGCAAGCACTCTATCACTGAGCTAAATCTCCAAACCCAAGAAAATAAAATTTTAAAAAATATTAGATATTCATGACTTCAAAGCATCGTTGTCTTTGTATCATTTCTCAGCATGTTACTAAAGGATGCGCTGCACCTAAACAGACTAAACAAAATAACCAGGAAGACATAGGTCATATGAACTAGGTGACACAGCCTATAAGAGAGAGTGATGGATTCTAACCGTGAATAGATTGAAGCAGGTACACAAAGAACTCAAGCAGGAATACAAGGAAATTTTAAAAATATTTTTTAGGGGGATGGGAATTTAGCTCAGTGGTTAGAATGCTTGCCTTGCAAGCATAAGGCCCTGAGTTCGATCCCCAGCTCCAATATATATATTTAAAGCTTATCTGATGTATTTGAATGTAGACAGTATACTTTTGGTATACAGAATTTTCAGATGAATTACTGATAGTTACATAGGAAGCTGAGTAAAGTAAAAACATGATGTCATTATTAACTTTTAAAAACTAAAAAATTATTGGAAGAACAGATTGCCTTTATACTATACTCTATGGTCAACTCTGAATACTACATTCAAGATAATTATTTATCTACCTCAAACCATGACATAACACTGGGGTAATAACTTACCCCAAAAGAATCTACGCTTGTACAATATGTTCCAACGTACAAACTTCATGGTTTTCTGGCCTTCAAGGTAAAGAAACAATCTATTCTTCAGAGATGGTACTAACACCATATATTTGCTTTCCTTTTTCCATGTGTGTATAGTGATTTATTTCTTTTTTCTTCTGCAACAATTGGATTTAATGGTCATCTAACAGAATACATCTCACCCAAACTTAAAAGCATAAGCACATTTTTTAGACACCTGAAAATGCATCACATTGCCTGGAAGTTCCTTTCAATTAAGTATCCAAGAAAGTTCCATGCTAATTCTCTATAGTTCAGTCAATATATATTTTTGAAAAAAGAAAGAAAGAAAAAGAAAGTTCTCTAGTAATGTTTTAGTCTTCTAGGAAGACAGATTAAACTTGTGATATTGTACAAAGAACCCAAATGTGAAGGCCTTTTGGGCAACAATAACTTGAATCAGGCCACATCAAATACAGGAGGCAGTATATAAAATGAATGTAGACAGATAGTTGAGAAAGGCTGTGGAAATCAGCTTGCCATGAACTCTCTTGCTACCTGCCATCTCGGACTCGGTCAGGGAGAAGTGTGGTGTGTTACTTAGGGGAGCTGCTCTAAGCTTGTGGGAAGAAGGGATGAAATTCCGTGACACAGAGTTCCATTTCGGGGAGGGGCACATTCCCAGAACAGCACAGACCACTGTGTGTGACTCAGGCCAGGACTCAGTGGTGCACTCTGGAGAAGTTAAGGAAGAGCAGAAAGTCCTAACCTGGCTTGGCTCTCCTCATTGGGTAAAACCTGGGCTGGGCAATTTAGGCAGCCAGGGGAATAAGAACATCCTTAGAGGGGAAATAATTTCCAGCCAGCTGCCCTCTAGGCAAAACTCAAATCCTGGGGATGGCAACTTTTACAAACAGTGTCCGACAGCGGGCCTTTTACCCTCTTGGGCATTAAAGCACTTCCTCAAGGCGCTGTGGGGTCAGATGAGAGATTTCAGAAACCTGGCAGTCAGCATTAGGCTGGTTCTGAAGTGGCTAGCGAAAGAATTTCACTTTGGGGCAGACAGTGACACTGAGGATGTGAAGGTACATTCTACCAAATTAGGGCTGCCTGTGGGTGTGGACCAGGGCCACTGCAGAAGGTGCGGCTGGGGAGAGCGCGAGAGTGGAAGAGGAGGTGAACTCATCTGCTGTTTCAGCATCAGGTCCTCAAGGACAGCAGAGAGAAGTGGCTGGATGTGAGGGTGAGGATTTAAAGGAGTAATTTGTTTCGCTATCATCCGAAGGGTCCTGATACGTTGTTAATGTAAATTATCCCTTCATACAGAAGTCCACTGTGCTGTTCTCTAACTGTTAGATGTGCTTGGTGCCCACCCTCTGGGACAGTGTCAAGGTAACAGTGTCCACGCCCCCAGGGCAGCTCCTGAGTCCTGGTCCTTCTTGAGGCTGCAGCAACTTTGGATCTTGAGTATGTCTGAGACGACCTCACTGCACTGCAGGTGTTGGGCCTCTGGTCAAGTTGCAGCAAACCACACCAGGAAAATCCCAGAAGGCTCAGCCCAATCGGCCAAGTGAATGAGAGGCAGATATCTTGTTTTCCCTTCCCCACTGTGTGTAGCAATTATCTAGTTGCTTGGCTGCATCAGAGGTGAGAAGGAATGCATTCATGGTCTCAAGGGCAAACATCAGGGGCACACAGACATTTCCAAACACACACACACACACACACACACACACACACACACGCATACAGAAAAAGAACTTTAAACTACAACTTAGGAAATAAAACTCATGCACTAACACCATTATACCTTGCCTCTTAGTCGCACAAGATTATTAACCCTAACTTTACAACAATTCTTGGTGTACTAGATCTACACAGGAGGATTTGTCTTCAGCACCTAGTGAGCATTCTGTTTAAGACAGACATTACTGCAGAAATGCAAAAAATTATTTGGAATTAATTTGTATTGATGTATTATATGATATATATTTACATAACTAGAAATACTTTGGTTTTCAAAGTATTACTTTTGAATGTTTTACCTTTGGGATGATAGCAAGAAGTATGTATTGTTTGTCCTTCCATCAAAAACCCTATATAATTTCTTATATTTATTATGCATCTTTCTATCTAATTTTTAAAAATTTTGAGATTTTGAATCGGTGAACTTTCTTTATCTAGAAAATTCCATGATATATAGTCCTTCATTTTCCAAGAAACCAAATGAAGAGTCACCAGGTGTATTTCTGATTATTTGTTTTTCCTTTAAACTGTTACTTAGATACTGCCTACTCTAAGCCTCTGCACTACACATTTTTCTCTACTTGGTCCTTTTTCTTGGTTAAAAGCAAAGTCATCAATAACTTTAGATGAAAACTGTTTGCAGTGGCATGCTGAGATAATCTGGTTGGAAGGCTCCGATTGATTTGTGTCTAAAGAGAAATGCAAACTACATCAATTTCATCTCTGCTTTCTCCTGAGCAAGTGTCCAGCGCCTCATTACACTCTCCACCATTTCTCTGACACCTGTTGTTTCCCATGATTTTATAAGCTGTCTACTCCTAAATAATGAAATTATACTTCTGCCGGACTCCCACCAGCAATCAAGGGAACACTGCCTCACAGTCCCTAGACCGGGGCGTCATCATGACCTTTGTCTCAGCACCAAGTGTAATATATATTAGTTTTTGATGGTCTGACAGCTCCAGAGAATTTCTGTAAAAGGCAAGTACAGATCCCAAACATTGAAACTCTGTGAATAGCGTTTGTAATTTAAAGGTTTTATTGCAGATAATGTGACCTTACTAAAACTTGGCTTTCTGAGGACGTAATGACTTCCAAAACTTTGAGGTCTAGAATAAAAAGATGACTTGGTTTAGCTCCACAAGTCTTTACCACTGTTTGGTCACACACTTGTTAAAAATCTGCCCATCCTACTGGAAGTATATTTGCCCCTGGAAGACTTAATTTTTCTGCTTAGTCTTTAGTTTATCGTGTTCCCAGATAATGTGCTATGGCATTGTGAAATGCTGCGGACTCAGCAAGCAATACTCTAGCAACAAAATCAGCTGTCTCTAGGTGTGTGCACCTATGCAAATGTATGTGCATCTGTGGTGCAAGCGTGTGTGTGTGTGCATGCACGTGTGTAAGGGTTCCAAATGGTAACTTAATGCCATGCAAAAGGAGTTGACATTCTTAGTGCATCTAATTAACTCTTAAGGACTCACTTTTAAATGTCAAGATGTACAGGAATCCCCCAATGCTTAGTGAAAGAAACTTTGGTTGTATTGGTTCTGAGATCAGTTTCTTGGTGGATGGCAGACTGAACATGAGTGTATTGTGAGGGACAACTCTGGCTGAATGTGTGAAGCCAGCCAGTAATTTGTGTTATCTCAGGCGTCTGTTCTGGCTCCTTTCCTATCAGTTGGACTACATTCCTCCCTCCTCACATCTCAGGCATGAATATTCTCTTCATTTTTCCCTGGTAATGATTCCCTGTCAAAATCTCCCAGGGAAAGGAAAAAGAGTTTGATTACAAAGAAATGTCAGTTACTAATGAGTCTCAAAGTAGGGGAGGGGAGGAGTGGGATTGGAGGAAGTGTCATTTTTCCACGGCTGCTAAAATATCTTGGCAAGCTTGATCTAGAACACACTTTGCTAAAGATTCTTCCTTACTGAATAACTTAGGTAGCCCTCACCCACACTACTGAACAATGCTTCTAAGCTGATGTCCTTGCTTTCATTGAAATCTTTAAAAATAAAACAGAAAATGCCATCTACTGGGCTACTAATTAATATTCATAAGGTAAAAACTATTTTCCCAGAGAATTTGGTTTTGCAAGTTATAAATTTCTGTAATAAACAAGGAGTCATTACATTTTTTTAGAGTTTAAAATGAACTGCTTTTTATTGGAATTAATTATGGTATTACTTTGCTAACTTAAGCAGCATGGAGGACAGAGGGAAGGACACAAATGGAAAGAGAGAGAGATCAGAGAGAGAGAGAGAGAGAGAGAACAAACAAGCTATACCATCTCTGATTGCTGATGCTTCAGGGTGAAATCAGCCAGCAGACCAGGTCTGAATTTTCCAACATGAATTTGAGCTTCTCATATTGTATGTACATCTTCCTCTGGGACAAGAAGATTTGATGCCTTCATCTGGTGTCTCCACCACAGGGTTTTTCTAGAGATTCTGGGAGTTGGCAGTTTGTTAAGCCTTTCAGGAAGAGTTTATTGTTCTATTAGTTTTGCCTGTCTGGATATGTTGGTCATGGTCACTTCTCAAGAAAAAACGATGACCCTAGTAGAATTCTAAGAGTTCCTGTAATCCAACTGTTCTGCACCCCTGAACACCAGCACACTAAAGTATATCAGAAGTATAGGTCTCTGCAACTTTGCCTTTACCTGTACATTCTCTTCACTTGAAAAAATACAATTAAATACTACCCCTGAAAGCATGAGATTGGGGCGAAGGTAGCTTGTAACCTTGCTTTCTGTAAGGATGTTTAGTGAGAAGTGGGGAGCCCTGTCTTTTATCACGTGCTACTCTATGGCCCCCACAAAAAATGCCCCACCCCACCACTGAGCAACATCAGCAACCCTGGCCATGAACAGGTCTTCAATGCTAATGGCGTCGTCCATCGTCTGCTCCTGTACCTGCAGGGCAATGCTTAGGTAGGCTGCTGTATCAAAGAAGTGACTCTTTTTTCTCTCTCAAGGCTTTTATTTCCTTTCATTGTTAAGTGGACGAAAAGTTGGCAGTCCTGTCTGCATTTTAGCAACACACTTCTTCCTTCGTTCCCCTTTATTCTCCTAAGGAGGTGGAGGCGAGGAGGAAGTGATCAAGGGCAGGATTTTAATGAAGAAGAGAATCATCCTAGTTCTTTGGACTCTTTAATGTCACCCTAAGGGCTAAGAAGTCACTACCCTCTTTGAAAGGGCCCAAAGCAGTTCCTATACTCATGGGGTGAGGAGTGTGACCAGTCAGTGATGTTTTATGAATACCGTCACGTGTCACCTAAGGATATGTTCTGAGAAAAGCATCATTAGCCAATTTCATCATTTTGCAAACATTACAGAGTGGGTTTATGCAAGCGAAGATGGCTATGACATCACTAGGCAATATAATCTAGGACCACTATCGTATATACGGTCTGTCATTCACCGTATATACAGGTCATTGTACTTCACATGACTGGAACATCGTCTAAAGTGCAAAATATTGCAGTTGTAGTGAGATTGGAAGGGTAATAGTTTTTGTTGTTGTTGTTGTTGTTGTTGTTTATCCTCCTGGCTTACGGTAATAGTTTTATTTATTGGAGTAGAAAAGAATGAGCCATTCAAAATAATTTAACAAATAATTAACTAGTGCCTGATTTGAGCTAGGCATTGTGTTAGCCACTGAGGATAAACTACTAAACAACACAAACTTAGAACTTGCCTTCCTAGAGCTTATGTTATCAAGAAAAGAAAAATTCAAAAATAACTTTGAGGGACATTAAAGACAATTTAGGAAAAGAAGAAGATTATAAAATTGAGTGATGTTCAGCCTCTGTGAACCATAAATGGTAATCAGAAATACTTTTTAAAATCTAAAGTACAAAACCATCAAAAGCTTTATATAGCAATACAGATGATGAGGAATCCAGGTGGGAACTAGGACTGATCACTGGTTATAATCTTGCTAAATTAAACACAATGTAAGAACACATGTTGGGATCAGAAAAAAATCACTGTGGCAATGTGTGATACAAAAGGATGTGCCTTGAAGAAACCATGCTGCTCTCTTGAAAGAAAAATGCTTAATACCACAGGTGCTCTGAGAGTTCTCCTTGAAAAGCTTGTTATTTGGAAATTAAAAACGCTTTCGGAATTCCAGTTCTTCAGATGGGCTAGGGTTTTCAGGGTTGTTATTCTATCATAACCCAGCCAATGGTGATGCAAAGTGATTTCATTCTTTTTAAAAAATAAATCATGCATCCTATAACTTTATAATTAGATGAGTTCTTGCAGGCTGTCCAATTCTCTAGGTGAAGTCAACTCTGGTATGCTAGATCCCTCTTCTCATTTGCTTGACAGTAAGATTTCTAATACAAATAGCAATTACGATTAACATGCAAATGGTGTTCTATGTGCCAGGTACTGTGTAAAGCAATTTACCTACTTTATCTTAGGTACTGTGCACAATAGTTCGTTTTTGTTATCCTTGTTTTATAATACCCTAGACAAGGGTTTTGTAATTTGTAGGGAAGTGATACGATGGACATGTCTGATGCCATAGCCAGTAGTCGTGCTATTACCATATACATATGTCCTCCCGTATCTCACTAATTTACTTCTGATTGAACAATATTAACATAGTTGATGACTGTTTAACAGAGGGGAACAACACAAGAATCCAGTCTGATGGGTTTCAAGGCATAAATGAACTTAAAAAAATTGGTGCTAAACTTGACCAGTAATAATGATGGATGAAATACAGTAGTCTTGTCCAGCATCTCCCTGGAATCTCTCTCCAGGATCAAGTCCTTAAATCTAATTTTACTTATGAATGTGTCATTTTCTTTCCTGGCTGAGGAAAAAGGTAAAGGAAAGTGCTCAGAAGAGGTGCATGGAAGAGGCAATTAAAAGTGTTGAGATGATTGATAAAGCTGTAGAAGAGGCTTAGTAAGTCGTATGAAAAGGACATCTAGATGGATCTTTTGCTACAGGAACGTTTAGAGGACAAATCAGGAAACAGCCTAACATAGTAATATTCCTAGCTTGCATTCATCAGGAGTTCTAATGGTGGGACGTTTCCTTTTCTTTTCTTTCAATCTCACTTTAGCCTGAGAGAGAGGTAGAGCAGGCACTGCTCATCTCCTTTGTAAGTGGAGGGAACTCATGGTGGAATCCAACACAGGTGCTGTTATGGCTGAACTGGGTCGCCCAGATTCATCTGTGGAAGTCTTATCCGGTACCTCAGTGTATGACTGTATTTGGAGATGCAGTCTGTACAGAGGTAATTGAAAATGTGGTCGTTAGGCTGGGACCTAATCCGTATAACTGATGGCTTTCCAAGAGGAGGAAATGTGTACTCAGACATGTACAGAGGGAAGGTGATGTGAAGACATGAGAGGTGACAGCTACCAGAACTGTGAGAAGATAAATTTCTCTTATTTGAACTGCCTAATGTGTTATACTTGTTGCAGCACTCTGACCCTTGTGCCGACTTCAATTTTATCCTTTGAATCTTTATTATTATTATTTTTTAATCTACGACTGAGTTGTTTAATAAGGTAGTCATTGGGTACTTATGTCTAAGTAAATTTAGATTAATTAATATTAAGTAGGATTAGAAATTTTGTTGCACTTGTCACATTTAGTATAATAAATAGCCTCATGTGGCTATTGGCAACTGGCTACTATGCTGGAAGATGTAGACTTAGAATATTTCCATCATCACAGAAAGTTCTGTTGGACAGGGAGACATGAGATAGACCTAATTTAGGTCTAGATAGACCTAATTTAATCCTACTGTGTATCTCACAGAGGGAGAAGGTATGGCGTCTAGGATAAAATGAACACTGAGTAAGTTTATAAAATGTAGACCGG
Organism: Hystrix cristata; assembly: GCA_004026905.1. Lineage (NCBI taxonomy): Eukaryota > Metazoa > Chordata > Mammalia > Rodentia > Hystricidae > Hystrix > Hystrix cristata. The sequence continues at coordinate 35,926 of PVJO010004746.1, forward strand.
GAAGATTTCGTACCAGGTTTAGTTTAGGTTGCCTAAGTTTGCAAGAAAAAGAGTGTGTGTGTGTATGTATTTGTGTGTGTGTAAAGAAAACTATCTCTTGATGAAGTCATGTTCTACTTTGAACTGAATTTCTTAAGCCTCCGTATCTTCCAGCTCTTTTTCCTAATTCTCCACCCTCAATGCCCTAATTAAATTCTTAATTTGATTCATTACTTTAGGTGAGCAATTCTTGCAACTATATTGCAAAAAATTTCAATGGCATCCCTAAAGAATCTAACTAAATCCTAACTTCTAATGGCAGGGAAATAGCTCCTGCTCTGTTTTAAATGAAGGGTGAAAAAATGGATTTGTGAAGGGTCAGAGATTTCTCAAATAGTGGTTCCCTGAGATAATGCATGTGTGTTCATGCTCTTAAGTGAATTATGGGTCAGAAAAGCAGAAATATTAAGCAAATTAGAACAAAATTAAAAGAGTGGATAGTGGGAAAGGGGAAAGTTTCATGTGGGAATTGTGCTGTTGGATTAATTATCTCAGCAAACTCATAATACTTAAGTGAATTTCCTGAAGATTGAAGGAAGGGAGCTTCTCTTTATTTTTCCAGAAGAGGATTTGAGTCAAACTGACTCTGAGATGTAAAGAGTGTCCATTCATTAGTAAAATTCTCTAATAAGTTAAACAAGTCACATGCAAAAAAGAAAGATGCATGCCAAATAACACTGAATGTAGCACAAAGAAGTAAGTATGGCTTCCCCTTGATTTATTAACTGGCAGGACGGTCTTCATCTTTAAGAAGAATTTTGCTTGGTGTAATACATAGGTTGGGCACACCTGATGGGGAAGTGGAACTGTATGGAGGGACTTTAGAAAAGAAGGTGTTTGCCACTGACTTGCAGATCAGTCTTTGTCTAATGTGCATAGGAGGGAAATGGGAAGAGTTTTCAGTGTGGGCTCACTCTGTCCTTCCAAGTTTTTACCAGCTTTTCATAATATGTACCTAATGACATAGGCCACCAGTTGTAGAACAGAAGTGTGCTGGTAAATATTTGAAGACCAGGTCTCGAGGGGAAGGGATGATAAACCCTGGTTTCTAGCATTTGACAATTGCCACAGTATATACACTCTTACCATGTAACAGAGGCTACTTTTAGTGCAGATTTTAAAAGAAGAACCAGTCGTTGTCCTGACTGAGTGCATTTTGCTCCTCTGGCCTGTTCTTTCTCTGAGTCATTTCTCCTCAGCTTATCTTAGGTTTTGGGAATAGTGAGCCTTGCAGGCAGATCAACTCATGACAGGAACCAAATTGTTCCCCCAAGCAGTAACTATTCCCCAGGCTCCAGGAGGACCCTGCCCAACCAGACTTGTCCCTTCACTGATTCTTCCCCTGTACACCTAAAGCTATTGTCAATACCTCAAACACGAGGATTAGGATGCTGGTCCTTTTGTTCTTCCCAGTAGAGCCACACTGAATAAATTCCTTTCTTATTTCACCACCACTCATCTCTCTAGACTCTCGAGGTTGCGTGTGCTCAAATGTATTCTCTCGGGACCATCAGAGTCAGCCCTTTGGCCTAGGACTCCAGTAACAACTACGGTTGATTTCAAGCTGACAGTAAGAGATCACTGAGCAGAGTTGGGAAATACATTCAGAAAGCAGCCCTCTAACACTAATGGAGTGTCCTGAAGTTCAACACAGTGCTCCACCACCCAAAGGTAACCTATACATCACAAATTCTTACAAGGACAAAATCTTACAAGATTGCCATCACTTTAGGCACTAGTCACGAAAGTTTGGGGATCTCTAAGCCATCTACAGTTTGGCTCAGCAGATTACAGATTTTGAGCTTTCCCTACCTCCCCAGGGGGGATAATTTATTAGGACAACTCACAGGTCTCTCCTATTGATATAGGGAAAATCATAATTCCCAACCTGCTAAACATCAGATGTGCCACATTTGTGTCCCCTGAAATCTAAGAATAAATAAAAAGGACAAAGGAGGTTAAGCGTAGGAAATGCTTATTGAAAGATAGCTCTTGGGAGACAGGAGCAGTCCCCCAAATGGCTTGCCATCGAGATCACTTCTCGATGAAGTGATTTTTATAGAGCAAAATCATAAGGTGGGTACAAAATCACGAGGTGAGTGCGATGTGGATCAACTGAAATCAACTGATACGATTGTAAGTCTAGTCGCTTAGCTAATATTGATCCAGTAGAGAAACAGGTCATGTAGTGAGGGTATGTGGAAAGAACAAAGGCATTTCTGGGAGGGGATGTGTCTGGATGTTCTGGTCACTCACCTGGGTGATTGCTGTCTCTCCTGACTTTACTGGACCAGGTGGCACCAATTATAGTATCAGTCCAAGTTACTGCTTATCCCTTAGGGGAGGCGTGTAGGCCTGCTCATTACACTTTTATCTTGAAGCCTGGTCTTACTCAGATGCACCTCCGGCCACAGTTGTAATGTGTTCTCATCTAATGCACTGACTTCCTCAATGGCCCAGCCTTGTCTGACAGCATGTGATATTTCTACCTAACTTAGCTCTCTAAAGTACTATTACAATCAGCATTTTATTATGAAGGACACATGTGAGTAGCCAGATGGACATGCACACATGGCAAGGTCTGGAAGGAGCCCGAGCACCCAGGAGTTTCTGTCTCCAGGGAGGCAAGATGTGCCACCTTCTCTGATAGCAGTACATTCTCCAACCTGGCAGCACCCCTGAGCTGCTGTGTCCAGAGGTGTTATATGGGGAGGGGGCACGGCACGTACAGGATTGATTAAATCAGTGACCACTTGAGTGAATTAGATCTTCCATTCCTCCCCAGTCGCTGGATGCCAGAGATGTGTCTGAAAGTTCCAACCTTCCGATCACATGCTTAGTCTTTCTGGTGCAGCCACCCCACTTCCACCTCCAAAACTATGCAAAGGCCCACCACAAGTCACTGTATTAACATAAACTCAGGTATGGTCAAAGGGGCCCATTGTGAGTAACAAAAGACATTTCCACCACTTAGGAAATTCCACGAGTTTCTAAAACTCTATGCCAGGAACCCGGGACAAAGACCAACATACTCCCTATTCTATCTCAGGAAAAGCACACAGGATCTGCTCTCCAGAGCCAGTGTGATCCAGCTCCAGTACAGCCTGTGACTTGGCTCTGGACTCCCCAGAGGGTTAGAGGGTGCCGATATCTGGGTCTCACCCTCAGAGGTGCAGCTGGGCTGTGGCATTTCAAAGGCTCCTGGGATATTCCTTTGTGCAGCGAAGTGTGATTACTGTAGATCTTGACTGGCTTTCCCCTCTTTTAGAACCAAGGAGACACGCCTCCCTCAGTCAGCTTCAGGGGATATGCCCACAGTGTAAGAAGCAGAAAGAACTTTTCTGATCTTCTAGGAGTAAGGCAGAGTTGTGAGTGATGTCGCAGCACTATCTGGGGCGACCATCCAGTTCTCTCCATGGCTGATTCAGAAGACCAGGCCTTCCCTGTCCATCTAGTTCTTTTAATTAGGTGTCATCATAGCTTCTTCCAGTTACTTGGAATCTCTACTCACGTGTCACCTTATCCATAGGACTTCCCCTGGTCACTCTCATTTTTCTTCATCACGTTTGTTACCATATGACATATTTCACTACGCCCATGCACATGCCACATGCACTTTTTAAATAGCAAGGGCCTGGCACATAGTAGCTCTTCAGTAAATACAGCTGTCCGTGTTTATAAATGCCTGAGAGCAATATTATCGCTGCCATTATCATTTAGAGTAAGAACTGTGGCTTCCTGGGAATCAGCTAATAACTGATTGAGACGAGGATTCCAGGGTCCAAGTTTGTCATTTAAAGTCAGTGGAGCCAATTTAATCATTGAAGTCAGCTCCCAGGGGCTGAAAACATCTGCAAAAGTCTGTTAGTTTCTACGGACTTCAGCTGGCCCTGTGGGCAAGAGAGGGCTGTTAGAATGTGGTGTTAGAAGGCTCCTGAGACTCCCTTTCTCTACTAGGATGTGTTGCCTGGGAAGGGGAAAGCACGCGGAATGTTTACCTGGTGGAGCCAGAAGCTCGAAATTCTTCATCCTAACTAGGAACTCTTGAAAAAAAGAGTTTAGAGATCCATTATTCGTGCATCTCTCTGAAGTGGTGTCTTCACCTATTTTTTTGTCACTCTAACAAAAGTACTCGACACTGGTGATTTCTAAGGGACAGATTTTAGATAGCTCATAGTTCTGGTGCCCGGGAAGGTGAGCGTGGCGCTGGCATCTAGAGCGGGCCTTCTTGCTGTGTGAAAAGAAGGCAGTGGGCCTCCCCGGGGGGCACAGCAAGCTTGCTGCTCTAGTCTCCTTACCATTATAAAGCCACTAATGCCGTCATGGGGGCACCACCCTCACGACCTTAATCTGATCCCCATTATGTCTTAAAGACTCCTCCTCCAAATAATCATTCATCTATAAATTTGGGCATTAAATTTCCAACGTGTAAACTTTTAGGGGACATGTTCAGACCATAGTAAACGTGTCTGTTCAGAGAGGATTCTGAAAATGCTAGTATTGACCTGCTCTGATCACATGCATGAATGCCTGTGTGTATTCCAGCAGGACTTAATGAGAACCTGCAAAAGACCCTGTTCTCTGTCACCACTGGGGAGGGACGCCCTGCGTTCGCAGAGCTCGCCATCTGGAAGAGCAGTGTTAAGCAAGCAAATACTTACATTATTTAATCAAAGTTAATTATGCCTCGAAGGAGAAAGATAAAGTTCTGTAGGATTATAATTGGGAGCACATAACCATTGTATGCTGAAATGTGAAAGATGAATGGAAGTTGGCATTGATTATAGTCTCAAAAATTATGAAGCTGGATTCTCAGCCGACAGGTAAGAAGGTATGTTGTGTTCGATAGTACAGAATACAAGCATTTCCACTGTAGAAGGAATAAATAACTTATTTTCTTATATTTCTCATCCCTTTAAGCCAGAGGGATGAATTGAGTTGAATGATATTTTCCCACTAACAGATATATACTGAGACTTGGTGTGACCCAAATAAAGACATTTACAGGATTTTACCTGAAAGTGATATTAAACCAGAAGTATTGCTAGTAATACTGATTTTTTAAAAATTTATTAACTTTAATTGACATTTCAGAGGCTGTTTCTGTGTTAATGTACAGTTAAAATGTAGTATGAATCTATTTTTAGGTTTTAGAAAAAAAAAATACAGTTTTGGAAGAAAAGCAGCATGAAACAGGACAAAGTCCAAGACGATTTGTCCTTGGTAACCTCAGGCGTAGGCGAGGTACGATGCAGGGTCCCTAAATGGCCTTGGAAGTTCCACAATTCAAAAGAATTTCACATGATAAAGCATTATTTCATCTGAAAGCTACAAAGGTTGGAGTAGGGATGAGCACTAGGAAGACTTGGCTTAAAAAGCAAGAAAAATGCACCTTAGAATGAAGAGCCCCAGAGAGTTGAGTAGGCTTTCCCTTCACTGGTCAGTGTGTATCTCTGGGTACTGTATTACAAACTATTGTAATGCATTTTGCATATCAAATTTGCATTGAACAAAAAAGGGGGAAAGAAGAAAATGGAAAAAACATTCAGGTTGTCAAAGGCTCATTCTGTCTGAGCTCCGACAGCCACAGATCAGCTATTTAATCTAAGTCGGTTGACACATGGCAAATGAGATTTAATTTTGACAATTTCCATCTTGCATAATATTGTTATTGCAAGGAACTGGGGAGGCACAAAGGAAGAATGGAGCAAGTATTTCACGAATGAAATTGAATGATGTTGGAGTCGATGGAAGGGGTCCTGGAGTAATGGAACTGGCTTCTGTGAAAATGCTTAACAATGGAGGAAGCATTTGAATAGCGGACAGAATGCACAAGGGAGTCTATTGCAGCTGGCCAAGAGCAGAGAGAAAAATACTGAGGGCACAGTGTACTATAGAAGACAACCCAGAAAATAAATGCAACGATATTGTTCAGGTTAGGAACACCTGCGAATATTTGACCAATGTCTCATTTTATAGGCAAAAGTATACCTACTTCTAAATTATTTTGAACTAGGGGATATCTACTTTTTACTTGCATCTGGCCATATAAAATTTGATTGGCAATTTGGCAAGTAGTTAAGAATTCTTTTCAGCCTTGATTATAATAGCTACCATTTTTATGGCACTTAACATGTTCCAGACATGGTTCTGACTGCTTTCTATTAATGTACTTACTATCATTAATATTAGGAAAGGCTACTACTCTTATCTTACAGTTTCTAACACTGATACTTAAAGAAGATGCCTTTTACTGCAATTCCCAAAGCCTACTGACAGAGTAGGAGTTTGAACCTGGACAATCTGGCTCCAGAGTGCAGTGCTTCTCTCACTACACTGTGTTATCTCTTTTGAATACACCAGAACCTGTTCTACTACATGGGTGATAGTTTCATTTCAATAGCAATAGACTTGTCTATATAGTGACTCAAAGTGAAAAAATCAGAGTTTCTTCCCCACTTCATCATAATAACTGGGAGGATAGATATCGATTCTTGTATGTTTATGTGCCTTATATGTCTGTGTACACTTGAGTGGATAATTTAGAAACACTCTAAATACTGAATGTTCTAGAACATTCCAGAACATTTTAAGTCAGCTGAATTATGTACTATCTACTAGATGAGAAAAAAAATCAAAACCTTTAGCATGACACATTCTTTCATTGTCTTATCTCTGCCTACTTTTATGGCCTCACTTTTATCAACAGCTGTCCTCTTGTACTCTATCAGATAGTTCTGCTGAAAGGTAACCTGTGAAGGAATCATGCTCATATGATTCTCAAGACTTTCAACAATGTGCTTTCTCTTATCAAATTGCTGTGTTTTTCCTTTTCTCACTTATGCAACTCTTCTTCAGCTTTCAAAACTCAGACAGAAATTGCCTCCTCTAGGAATACTCCCAGAGTGAGGCCACGCAGAAGCTGAGTGAAACTGTCCTGGCTGCTCACTCAGCACTCTTAGCTACTAGCTATCAGAACAATTCTCACACATACTGCAACTGGGTATTTCCCTGTCACACTAGGACACTGTTAGCCCTTAGCGGCAACCCAAGAAGAGTGCCTACTGCACAGCAGGTGTGCCGGTCAGCTTTTTGTTGTTCGGACAAATACTTGATACATAATTTCAAGGAGGAAAGGTTTATTTCTGGCTGATGGTTTCAGAAGTTTCAGCCCATGGTTGGCTGGCTGTAAGGCCAAAGGGCATGGTAGAGGAAAGGTGGTCACCGTGTGGGAGCTAGGAAGCAGAGCACAATAGAAGAATCAGAGAAAAAGGAAGGGATATAAGACAAGAATATACCCTTCCAGATTACTCAGTGACCCATTTCCTCCAACCAGTCTCACCTCTTAATAGCACAGTTAGGCATGAACTCATCAATAACAACATAAAGGAAGAGAGGTTTATTGTAGCTCATGGTTTTGAGATTTCAGTCCATGGTCATCTGGCTCCAAGGCTGGAACATGATGGCATAAGAGCAGACAAAAGCTGCTCAACTCATGGCATCTTGGAAGCAGACAGCAGAGGAAGAGGACACGAAGAAGGAACAGGGACCATGACTGATTTCTTACAATGAGGCTCCATCTCCTAATAGCCCATTCAGCTATAACTTCATCAAGGGTTAACCCACTGGTGAAGTTAATGCCTTCACAATCCAATCACCTCAATAGGAGTTACTTAATCCTTTCCGTTTGACAATCAAGATTTCACCAGCACAAGCTCTCTTAGGCAATTTCTCACACTTATATAATGCATCCTCTTGGGGTTTCTGGAGGCAGAATTGTCTTCAATTTTTGCATGTGAAAAACTTAAAAACAAGAGACTTATTAAGTTCATCTGCTTAAAGTTAGTAAGAAAGAGTAAGAAAGAAGCTGGATTTTATACAAAATAACCAGATTTGGAACCGTCATGGCCCACATCATAGACATATGGGGATAATTCGTTCCCAAACCTGTGGATGTGGATCCTAACATTGGCTCAGTAATAACTATCTGTGGAGTGTTTAGATACACAATCTTAACATTGATTATTTTACATGTGAAATTTTAAAAAGAGAGGGAAAATAATATGGCAGAAATAAAAATCCAGCTCCTCTGGTTGTCATGGAGATAAACTATTTAGCACTGCAAAATCTTTTGAGGGGGAACAATGGACAAGAGATTTCTAACTTCCAAGAATTGTTTTCAAGAAGGGTTTGACTTGCACTTGTTCAAGACCTATTTCTGCAAAAAAAAAAAAAAAAAATGGCTGTGGGGTGGTTTGTGGATGTTTATGCTCATTTCCTGGGACAGAAAATCTGAGTAACATATGCACATCCCTGGACTTAAATCTCAAAGCTTCTTTCAGGACCAAAATGGAAATAAGTTTTCATTTCCTGTTATTACATATGTACATATACTCTGTGTGTATGTGTGTATGTGTGTGAGAGAAAGAGAGAGAGAGGAGCGTTCTCAAGAAACCATTTGAATTTTAGTTTAGTACATGGTGAAATATGTGGGTCTAGATTCAATCTTTTGCATGTGGATAGCTTTCTCAATGCCATTTATTAAGGAAGCCATATTTCCTCCAGTATATGTTTTTGGCCACTTTGTCAAAGATCTGAATGTTCCTGGGATTGTTTCTCCTCTATTTTGTTCCACTGATCCACATGTCTAGTGCCAGCTAGTCAGCCTATAGAAGTAAACATATAACATAGGCAAAGGACTAGAGAGAAAAAGTTATTCTGTCCCTACATGGAAGCAGAGTTCAGACAGGCAAGAGCTTGAATCAGAAGGTGAGCAAAGTCCTCATTGCTGTGAATCCCTCTGTACCACTTTGGAAGCATCCACTGAGTGTTGAGACTCCACTGATGCAGAGCGGGCAGCTCCAGGGATGCTCAGAGACCACCTGTACCAGCAGAGAAGCAGCAGGAGTCTGGTGTGGAACAGGGGTGTGTGCTCAGCTTTGCTTCTGTTCTGCGAGTCGGGCCTTAACAGGCAGGTGGGCTTATGGTAAGGAAGCATGGTTTCCAGAAAAATCCAGAAAATAGAACCAGGGCGAAGTGACATTAGAAACAGATCCCTTTAAACAGCATGAGTGACAAGGATGGAGACAAGAAGATGAAAACAACCACATGACTAGGGCCAATTCATAAAGACAGAATTTAAAGACATTAGCGAGGACAGGTAATAGACAGAGTAGCTTAGGTTTCCTGATATGCTGGGATGCAAGTGTGAAGCTTCTAGTAAAATGTGTAAGCATTCATCCTTGGGGGAGCATGTCAAGGACACCAGGGGAATTAGAGAACACCCACCCCCCATCAGAGCAGTGAACAGGGAGCCAGAGAGGGCAGGCTGTCTGTGCGAGTGCACTCAGGAGCACTCAGTGCACTCAGGAAATGAGAGAGCTGAAACCACAACTCTGGCTGCTTGTTGTCTCTTTTAATATAAAAATAGCAACTGACGTAGTGCACCATTTCAACCTAACTTCAATGCTCCCTGCGATTATGTTTTATTTTATTATTTGATTTAAATTATTTGACCGTAGAAAGAAGCAGGTGATTTCAGAGGATCGTAAACTTCCTGGGAATCAAGGAACACTGTTTGTATGCTCAGCACTGTAGCATGAATATTAATTGAAAATTAATCAGTGAAATCATCATCATTGTTAGGCACTGGTGATGAACAGTTACAGTGGTGATAACTAAGTTAACATATATTCTATACATTGTGTACTTCCAAACTTTTTGATAAATTAAGGAAGAGCGTAGGAGAGATAGATTTTCAAGTTGGAAAGCAAATTGACATGCAAAAATTGCAGGGAGACATGTGTAGTTTTCAGAAGAGAAAAAATTTGTCAGGAAGGGAGTTTACCCATGATAATTAAATGGCAGCAAGAAAGGTGTGTGTAGACAAGGAGAAGGAGCTGAAGAGAGAACATGAGACAAAAGGAAGATAAACCAGATTCCATCAGATGCTTGGAAGAGACTTCCTTGTGAATGTGGCTCTCAATTGGTGCTTTCACTCCCCTTCTCTTAGGAGAACAAACAAAAACAACAAGGAGATTTTTTTACTGCTGCAAATTCAATTTTACATGACATTTGGAAGTCAGATAATCTACAGGCTTTAACACAACTGTTAGAGACTCTTAAGAGCTCAAAATTAGGCAAAAGCAGATGGGAGCAAATGAAAATAAGAAGCTCAAAGATTGGTGAGTAGAAGAATAGAAAAGAAATTTTGGGAAGACTCATGAAAATATTGTTACTGACTGTTAGGGAGTACAAGACCTGTATCTTTTGTTTGCAGTAATGGATGTGTTGTACCAGGGCGAGGAAAGCTGGTGGCAGAGGACACGGTGGACCTGGGCTGGTTCAGAGGGACTCTGGAGTGTGGAGAGTTGGAAACACAGCCTCAGGAGGAGGCCAGTATTCACAGAAAGCACTCGCTTTCTATGGCAATGGAGAAGGAGCAAGCCCTTTGTGGTGATGCTGGAAAATGACCCTGTTTCATCTCCCCCTACAGGATTGCTCTGCTAATAACTGGGTCATGAAAAGCCAAATTTTCAATGATATGTAAAAAAAAGTATTATAAATAAAAACGTGGAAAATCTCTGGGAAGATTTCCAACTGATATAGATTATTCTCATAAAAACAGCATCACCAAATGAAGATAAATTGGGAACAAACATTTTTCATTGGTTTTAAAGAATTTAATGAATTAGAAGAACTACTCAAAATAGAAATGTAAGAACTTAGGGAGAATGCAGTTAGACAGTTGTAGGTTATAGGACTAAGTGGGCAGAACTCAGAAGAGAAATAGAAGGAAAAGCAAAACTGTCATAGAAATAAATAAAATCCAGTGATCACAAGAGAAAAATCAGTGCATAAGAAAAGAAAGAAAAGATCCTAAGAATGGAAATGAGAAAAAATGGAGTAAGGTAGAAGAGTAACAAATCTGACATAAATATAAGGGGAAGCCTCACAGAAGAATTGAATAGAATAAATATGCAATAGTATAGTATAAATAAAACAAAGGACATAAATATGTAAGTGAAATAAGCATACCGTGAGCCAGAAAATATTGACTCAAAACATGTCAGGCATAGTGCATGCCTGTAATCCTAGAAATCAAGGAGACTGAGGCAGGAGGATCATAAGTTAGAACATGGCCTGGACAAACTTGGTGACTTCGTGACACCCTGGGTTAAAATTTTTAAAAAGGGCCGAAGACGTAGCTCAGTGAGAAGCCCCTGGGTTCAATCCCCATGTATTGGGTTAGGGTTCTCTAGAGGGACAGTATATATACACATAATGTGTGTTTAATATATTTTGCAAGGGATTTTATTAGACAGGCTTACAGGCTCAGAGGCAGTCCACAATGGCTAGCTGTGCAGTGGAGAATCAGACGGTCCAGTAGCTGAAAACTGGGAGCTGAAGAGCAAGAGGGACCAAGGATCCAGCTCCAGTCTGAGACAGAAAGCCTGGGAGCTCCCTGGAGAGTCGCTGGAGTCTGTGTTGGAAGACTGAAGAAACTGGAGTCTGATGTCTGCAGGCAATGGCAGCAAAAGACAAGCCTGTTTAAGCAGACTGGAGCTCTTCAGACCCAAGCCAACTTCTTTTTTCTTTCTATTTTATTCCATTTGGGCCACAATAAGCCTACTAAATGGTGCTGCTCACATCCGAGATGGGTCTTCCTTCCTGGGTTTGCTGCCCCACAGGCCGGTCATCCCTAGAAACACCTCACAGACTCACCCAGAATTGTGCTTTACTAATTTGTTGACTTTTTTTTTCCCAGTCAAATCGACATATCACAATTAACAGTCACATCCCAGTACCACAAAAACAAAACCAAAAGAGAGAAAAGCTAAACAAAACCCAGTCTACATAAAAATAAAACCTAGCAAAATCATGCAACTCTAATAATGATGATGATGATGATGATGATGATGATGATGATGATAAACCTTTGGGAAGCCAGGAAATAACATTGTTACTAAAAAGAATGAACAAATAGGCGTGATCTTAGATCTCTCCAGAGCAACTTTCAGTATCACTGACTGTGGAGTAACACGAGCTATATAGCAAGAGATGCACTGGGAGCTGAGGATTCACATGAGGCAGCGCTCTCCTTCCATGGTTTGAGCTGCAAACATCGAGACCATATTGTTCCCATCAGCCCGTGTTGAGATAACTACTAAATAAGGAACTGAGCCCGGTGTGGTGGCGCATACCTGTAATCCTAGCACTCTGGGAGGCTAAAATGGGGGCATCACAAATTTCAGGTCAACCTGCACAGTTTAGCAACTTAGTAAGAACTTGTCTCATCCAAACAACTGAAAAAGTCTGTATTCAACTAGGAGACCACTGGGGAAAGGAGACCAAAAAGATCAGTAGTGATACATGAGCCTATCTGACTGTATAAATAGGATAAAAATGGTAGAGATTCAGTAGAACAGGATAAAATACAAAGAGTATATACCCAAACGAGGCACGGATGCTGTGAATAACAACGATGTGAAAGGAAGAGGAAAGAATGTGAGCGGACTGCCTCCTGTGTATTAGCTGCGAATCAAAGATGCCATTTAAAACTCACAAACCAGGAAATAGAAGCATTAGCATATGGAATAGTACATAGTTAAGAGCCAAGAAAGGTAAAAGCCTTAAGTAAGATTGGGTCGCAGAGCATAGGGATGAAGAGGTAATAGTTATGGGCTAAATAAAGGGCAGGTGTACCTCATTTTACTGAGCTTCACTTTATTACTCTTTGCAGATATTGTGTTTTTTTAAAAATTGAAGACTTGTGGCAATCCTGTCTCAAGCAAGTTCATTGGAGCCATTTATCCAGCAATAGGTGCTCACTTCATGTCTCTGTGACCCAAGTTGGTAATTCTCACAGTACTTCAAACTTTCCCATTATTATTACATGTTTTATGCCATCAGTGATCAGTGGTCTTTTGAGGTTACTGTTGTAATTACTCTTTGGTGCCATGAACTTTGCCCACATGACAGCAACCTTATTTGATAAACTGCATTCTGACTCCTCCAGCAGCTCTCTCTCTCCCTGCTTTCAGGCCTCCCCATTCCCTGAGACACAACAGCACTGAAATTAGGTTAATTAACCCCCCATAAAGGGCTTTGAGCATTCAATGAAAATAAGAGTCACACATCTTTTTCTTTAAATCAAAAGCTAGAAACGGTTGAGATTAGTAAAGGAGCCAATACTGAAAGCTGAGATAGAAAGCCAGAATCCTTGTGTTGAGCAGTTAGCAATGCTGTGAATGCGAAAGGGAAGTTCTTGAAGGAAAGTGAAGTGCTACTCCAGTGAACATTCGAATGATAAGAAAGTAATATGAAAAACGTTTCAGTGGTCTGGATAGAAGACCAAACCAGCCACAATATTCTCCTAAGGTAAAGCCTAACCCAGAGCAAGACTCTAACTCTCTTCAAGTCTAAGAAAGCTGCAAGAGGTGAGGAAGCTGCAGAAGAAAAGGTTGGTTTGTGATGTGTCAGGAAAGAAGCTGCTTCCTTAATCTCAAAGTGCAGGTAATCAGCAGGTGCTGAGGATGAAGTCCCAGCAAGTTATCCAGAGGATCTAGATAAGATCACTGATGAAGATGTCTACCCTGAACAACAGATTTTCAGTGTAGAAGAAACAGCCTTCCATTGGAATACGATGCTACCTATGACTTTCTTAGCTAGAGAGGAGATGTCAATGCCTGTCATTAGGGTTTCAAAAGACAGGCCAACTCTCATTAGGGTCTAACACAGATGGGCAATTTAAGTGAAAGCCAATCCTCATTTACCATTCCCAAAATCCCAGTGCCCTTAAAAATTTTATTAAATCAACTCTGCCTGTGATCTACAAACAGAGCTACCAAGCTTAGACGACAGCACATCTGTTTTCAACATGGCTCGCTGAGTATTTTTAGTCCCTTCTTCAGACCTACTGCTCAGAAAAAGGATGTCTTTCAAAATGTTACTGCTAATCGACAATGCATGCAGACATCCAAGACTCTGATGGAGATGTATAATGAGATTAATGTTGTTCTCACGTCTGCCAACACAATGTCCTTTCTGCAACCTGGATCAAAGAGTACTTTGACGTTCAAATCTGCTATTTAAAAATACATTCCATGAAGCCCTAGCTTCCAGAGATAAAGATTCCTATAATGTGCCCATTAAAGTGGGTCGAAAACCTTCTGGAAAGAATTCACCCTCCTAGATGTCATTAGGAGCCACTCAAATTCACGGCGGAAGTCAAAACATCAACATGAACAAGAGTTTGGAAGAAGTTGATTTTAAACCCCGTGAAAGACTTTGAGGGGTTCAAGACTGCAGTGGAAGAATGAACTGCAGATGTAGTGGAGATAGCAAGATAACCAGAGTTAGAAATGGAACCTGAAGATGTAACTAAATTGTTTAGCAGAGGAGACTTTAGCAGAGGAGAAAGTGGTTTCTTGAGATAGCATTTCCTCATAGTTAAGATGCTGTGAACGCTACTGAAAGGACAAAAAAGGATCTAGAATATTCTATAAACTCAGTTAAAATATCAGCAGTAAGTTTGAAGTGTGCGGATGGTCATTCTGAGAGAAAGAAGTTCTACAATGGGTAAAATGCTATCAGACAGTATCACATGCTACAGAGAAATCATTTGTGAAAAGAAGTGTCAGCTGATGTGGCAAACTTCATTGTTATTTTATTTTTAAAAATTTACATGATCACCTCAGCCTTCAGTAACCACCACCCTGATGGTCAGCAGCCAGCAACATCAGAGTAAGGTCTTCCTCTCACAAAAAGATATGGCCTGCTAAAGCTAAGGTGATTATTAGTATTTTATTTTTTTACCATTGAAGTATTTTTTAAATTAAGATAATGGACATTTTTAGATATTTCACTATCATATACTTAATAGATTAGAAGATAATGCAAGCATTACTTTTATAAGCTCTGGGAAACCAAAAAATTAGTGTGACTCACTTCATTGTGGTAGTATGGAACAAAACTTGCAATACCTCTAAAATATGCCCATATTCATAACGTATTGTAAATTTGCAATTCTTTTTATAATGATCACATTCATCACATTTATTTTGTACCTGTACATGATGCATCTTGGTTTTCTCCCCTCTTCCCCACCTCTCCCTTCTGTCCCCTCCTTCCCTATTTACAGCAGGTTTATTCATATTTTTCCATGATTTCCTTTTCCCTTTTCTTTCTTTTTCCCCTTCCTGTTTTTCCCCTTTCTCTCTTTCTAGTTCTTCTCTCCTTTGTATATTATCTTCCTTTTATATAATATCTATTACACCTCTTTGTCCTTATTTACAGTTATGGTTTCTCATATCAGAGAAACAATTCGATGTGTATTCATGAGTGTCTGATTTATTTCATTTAATAGTATGTTCTCAAAGAACATCCATTTACATACAAATGACTCTAGTTTATCCTTTTTTTGGTGGTGTAGTACTCCATTGTGTGGAAAAACCACATTTTCTTTAGCCATTCATTGGTTGTTCTAACCAATCATTAAAAAAAAACCCCAAAAATTATTTTATTGAAAGTACAGTTATCCCTCAGTAATTAGGAGAAGTCGGTTCCAAGAGCCTCATAAATATACAAATCCACGATGCTTAAATCTCTTATATGCAATTATATGGTGTTTGTATATAACCTTGGTACATCCTCCCATATACTTTAAATCGTTTCCAGATTACCTAAAATAACAAATACAATGTAAATGCTATGTAGATAGTTGTTATATTGTATACTTTAGGGAATACAGTGATACCTTGGTTCATGAACTTAATTTGTGTTATAGTTTTGGAGAAGATGGTGGCTATTTTGTGTTTGTGTGGGAAAGATGGCTGTGGTTGTGTTTGTTACCCGATGTGGAGTTTGTGAATGTCAGCAAAATTTTGTCAAACGCTTTTGTTTGAGAATCAAATTGTTTGTGAATGGAAACATTTGTGAACTGAGGTATTACCCTCACAACAAGAAAAAAAGTGTATATATTCAATTCGGAGGAAATTATTTTCTGAATATTTTTAATCTGTGGTTGATAAGATCTGAGATGTATAAACTGTGTATATTGAGGGTTGATTGTAACACATGATGCACGGTAATAGATGTTTAAAAAGTCATAAGCACATAAACAAAAATAGTTATACATTCTAGCCAAATATATCTATCCCATTAATGCATAGAACTGAGTTCAACTCATCTGCTGATATGAAAAGATTCACAACACAGAGTAATCCTAAAGAAATTCCCTCAACTACAAAGTATGGGCAATATGCTTTGATTACAACGCAGTAAAGCTAGTAGTTGGTAAAACTGGGTGACTGAAAGTTTTCCAACCTGAAAAAACAGTTTTTAAAAAGTCTACTGCTTAAATAATTGTTGAGTTAAAAAAGAAAATACAAATGAAAATTGGAAAATGTTTAGATATCCACTGCTCAGTGTGGCTTCCAGTAGCTATCTGTGGCCATTTAGAATTAAATTTAAAAATTTAACTAAGTTAAACACTGATTTCCTCACTCACACACTAACCACATTTCAAGTACTCGGTATCCACAAGGGGCTAGTGGGTTCTATTCTTGACAGCCAAGACATAGAATATTTCCATTATCATGGAGCGTTCTCCTGGATAGTATTGCTTTAAAACACAATTATAATGTACAGGGCACAGCTGAAGTATAGCACAATTAACTCTTTACAACATTAATAACATGTCAGAAATGAAGGAAAGTGAACACATTTTGTGTCTTACTCGAAAAGAAAAAGCTATAACACAAGCCTTTAATAAAGGTAAATGCAGAATTTAATGAGTTAGAAAACAAAAATAATGGCACTAGAAGTAAATCCATAAAATCAGCTGTTCATGAAAAGAAACATACAAACTGAAAACAAGATTTTTAAAATGAGTGAAAATTCAGTTTAAAGTAGAAATGAAAAAGGGAATATATCCAAAATACAGTATCAGAGAAGGTTTTAAAAATGAGACCACTTTGCTGAATTCTCTGAAAATTACTTGAAACCCCAGAGAAAATGACTAATTTTCCAAGAAAATGTAACTTAACCAAAGCTGACACCAGATGAAATAGAAAATAATTATATAAAATGGCTCTGTTCCACAGACAAAAGAGATGACCAAGGGCTAGACAGCTTTATAGGGGGATTCCACTCAAATCATTGTTAGAGAAACTATTGCCGACCTCTAAAAAAAAAAAAAAAACCCTCCAAATTATTTGTTAAAGAAAATATAATGGTAATACTAAAATGTTGCAAAAATTTTAAGGGGTTGGGGATTTAGCTCAGTGGTAGAGTGCTTGCCTGGCCAGCAGAAGGCCCTCAGTTCAATACTCAGGACCTCCCCCACAAAATTTTTTGAAGTCTGTCAATGAACCTCACCTTTGAGATTCAGCAAAACATTGAAAAGCTATCATTATGTGGGATTAAGGCTAGAAATTTAAAGGTAATTCAATATTAGAAAATCTAGTATATCATATTAATAGAAAAATTACATCACTATCTATATAATATCTCAAAGGCACTTGAAATTAAATAACCATTCTTTGCAAAAATAATAAAGTAGGAATATATGGATACTTTAATGTGATAAAATATAGGTTATCTCAGTGCAAGTATCAGTATGAGATGTTTCCATAAAACATCAGGAACAAATCAGGGATACCTACTAATATCATTATTACTTAATATTTCATTTAGAATTAAATATGAAATGTGATGAAAGAATTTAGACAACCGAATACTTGGAAAAGTAAAGTGAATCTGTTAATGTTAAAAATTCTGAGAGAATATACTAAAGTAATATCATACAAAGTTACTATAGAGGTCAGTACTTTCATGTATATTAACAATAGCCTGATAGAAGATAGAATGAAAGCGAAGATGCCGTTGTGGAGATCAAATGCGCAGAGAGAAACTCAAAACCAATTGTGCAAGACTCAATCATAGAAAGTCCAAGACACGACTAAATAAAAAAAAGGTCAACTCTTCTTACACCTAACATCTACACTTCTGGCCATTTATCCTACAGATGTGTTGGCACATCCTGAAAAAATGTATTTCAAGATTATGATTACAGCAGTGTTTATAATTGCAGAGAAGAATAATCTAAATGTCTATTTATGGAGATCAGGTCAATAAAATGTCATATATGCTTTGATTTGTCTAATAACAGGCTATAATGCCGCAGAAAAACAGAATAAGGGAGCTTTGTATATATTTACATGGAAAGATAGCCGAGACATTTACAGTGTTATTTGAAGCAGCAACTTTTTCCTTTTTTGTTAAAAAAGAAGAAAATAAGGATACGGACTTATTTTTGTCTGTGTGCATTCGTACTCTGGAAGGACATGTGAAAAATTCATGGCAAAGGTAACGGGTAGATGAGTGGCAGACATTTGAAGGGATCTTTTCATTGTATTCCTTTTGATTCATTTTTAATTTTTTTAAGCTGTGTGTGCAAATAACCTATTCAAAAGTAAATATAAAATATTAAGAGGAAATCCTTGCACAAAGAGTTTAGCTAACCGTGCACATCAGCCCGGGTTAGTTTTTCTAACCCTGTGACTTCACTCAGACTCTGTCTACCAACACTGCAGGCCAAAGACACTTAGAAGGCTGCTGATCTTTGACCCAAGATGCTAAGTAAAGTTGTTTTTTTTTTTTTTCCCTCCCCCCTGGAAAGTGACTTTAAGTGAAAAACACTTGCTGTAATTCTCCGTCTGGAACATTCAAATGAGAAGTCCTGAGCAGTAGCTGGGTTTCCCTACAGAATAACTGAGTTGCCCAAGATGCTCCATTAGCCCTTACAGCCCGCAGAGCTATTTAGAAAGATAATGACATTAAACGCAGAAAGACAAACTCCATAGCACTGACATCAGCTCTTTTTCTTGTAAAAGACCATATTCTGATGTGACATTTTTGAACCTTCCTATTTAATGACCTGTGTGTCACACTTCTATCAGGTGAAGCCATCTGTATTTGGACAAATGTGCCCGCTGTTCTGTTTACTCTACATAAATTATCTTTATTTAAAGTTTAGGGGGAGGTACATCTATTTGGACATCTGTACTTAACTGATTACAGATAGGGAGCTGCCTCCCCTGAACTCCTGCTTGCAGCTGCTGGGAAATGATAAGAATGTGACATATGTTAGAAGCAAAATCAGAGACAAAAATTACAGCTTGTTCTTGAATGCATGAAAACCAGAAATAGAAGAGAACAGAAATTGCTACTATCCTTCCTTCTATCACGAGTACTGGTTTTCCTTTAAGAAACAAATAATTTAATATGTGCCAAGGCAGTGTCACTTTTTTGGTTTAGAAAGAAAAACACATAGCTTGAATGTACATTCACTCATCTGGGCTCCACACCCTGCCTCTGGGCCCGAAAGGGAGCCGATAGAAGGCAAGGAGTCCCTACCACCTCTGCCCTGCCTCAGAAGGTTGCTGCCACCTGTCGGTGTCTGGGGGCATCTGCACACGTGTGATGTCAGCAGAGAAAGAGAAAACCTAAAAGGCACAGAGGGAATAAAAAGGCCAAAGGGGGAGCATGTGGAAGGCAGGGGCTAGCAGACAGCACGGGTGGCCTCTCCAAGCCTGAGCTACAGCCCTTTCTTTCAGGCCTGTAGGTGGAATATGATAATCCTCTTCAACAACCACCTGGTGCAGAAAGGAGAAAACCAAAGAGGAAACCTTCCAGTCAGTTGGAATCCTGGGGCTCTAGCAACTCTGGTTTCACATGTAGGAAGGCTTAGCTACAACGCTGTGTGTGTCAGCTTAGCCTTTATTTATGTTTTTATTTGACAATGATATTATAATATATATATAAGTTTTAAATTATTTCTCAAAAAGTATTTCTTTCACTTGTGCAAATCCTATACATCCCAGAATCATTAACTGTTATGTGGAGAAGGCATTTTAACGCTACCAAACTTCCAGAACCTCTTTGATGATATCTCAGACAGAGAGTTACAAAGCCTGTCTGTGTGTGCTGGCTACTTTTATGTCAACTTGACTGGGCTGAGAAGTGCCCAGATGTTGGGTTAAACATTATCTTGGGTATGTACCTCAAGAGGTTTTGGATAAGATTAATGTTTAAATCAAGAAAGTACAGAAGATTTCTCTGCTAATGTGTTTGAGTTTCATGCAGTTGTTGAAGGCCGGAACAGAATGAAAAGGCTGACCGTTCCCTAGTGAGGGAAATTCCCCTGCCGGACGTCCTTCATGCCGGGGCACGGGTTGCTTCCTGCCTTCAGACTTGCGCTAAACATCGGCTTTTCTTTGGTCTTGAATCTGCTGTCTTTAGACTGATACTAGACACTGACACGCCTGTATTTCCTGTTTGTCTGCCGTCTTTGATGGTCTTGGGAACTGTCAGACTCTTTGCCTTGTGAGTCAACTCTTCTTACTACCTATCTATCTATCTATCTATCCATCTATCTGGCGAGATAACAAATGAACCCACCTCAAAAAGCTTTGGAAAACACGGACACATTACGTGTTTTCAGTATCACCAGAAGCAGCAGCCGAAGAAGCAGGAACCAGTCCTGTGTCCCTGGTGAATTATTCCTGTCCCCGAGTCCTTCCGATGTCTTCCAGTTTTCTAGAGACTGCCTATTCTGTGCCCTGGAATTGCTACTTCATTTGGCTTAATGTATACCCCATGATTAAAGAAAGAAATTTGCCTTTAAATAGTACAAATTAGCCCTTCCAGTTAAATTAGGGTGAAATCACACCACAGTCTGTGCAGTAACATTTCACTCTAAGAGACAATAAATACCAAATCTAATCACATGGCTAACATGGTTTGTTGGTGAGCCACACTGTGCTTATTTTTTAAATGATCTTGAAAAAACTTCAGTGCCTCTAACTGAAATCAGCACCCACTTGCAGCTTCAATTCCTTTCAGATTTGTTTATTTAAAACTCAGGAAAGTCTCACTTGTTTTTTTTCTCATCCAGAAATCTTGCTTAATCACCCTGCTCTGATGTCTGATCATTGAGGTGTGCTATGAAGTCCTTATTCTCTTACATTTCCTTTGTGGAAAATGTAGAACTTTTAAATATAATATAAGCATTGGAAAAGGGGTTTAAAGTGCCACTTGTCATTTGCTGAACTTATTAACTTATATACTTGAACATGATTTTCTTCATTGGGGTTAAAGTGTGGATCATGGTCTCTCTTCCCCACATTTGAAAAAACCAAATAAAATGCCACAGGGAAACACAACTGAGAATCCGAAAAGAGCAGATTTCACATATATATAATATATATATCATATATACACATTATATATATCATATATATCATATATATCATATATACATAATAAATAATATATATCATAATATATACATCATATATATATATATATATATCTTGCAGTATAGCATTTTAGAAAATGACATCGTGTTATGGTTGAAAGTTCACTGGACCAGAAAACAGAAACCTCACGTGTGACGTGTTGGTCTTAGAACCACACCGAACACAGGGCCTTGACCTTCAAAATGAAGCACTGGATGAAATCATCTTGTAGGTTTCTTTACTTCTAATGTATGACCCTGTTACTGTAAATAAGGCTTCAGACTTTAAAATAAGGTAACAGTGATTCCTATTTCTCAAGTTCATATACTTTATGTGAAGGAAATAAACTGTAGTCTATGAAATCCCACAGCATTGAAATGCATTTACATTTATAAGCGAATGTGTCTAGGACTCACAATATGCCGGTCACTATAAAAATAATTCAAACTTTCATAGTCTTGTGTGGCTGAAAAAGCACTTTTGCATTATCTCATGGGATTCTCTCAAACGCCCTGATGGGAGGCAGGAGAACGCTTACTGAGGCAATTTCATAGGATGAAAAATGGAAGGTATAGAAATCAAGGGCTCTGTCCAGTACATGGAAGTCTAGGTTTGGTTACAGAACTCTCAGACTTTCGGAACTGTGCTGTGTCAACTTCCACAGACTGTTCTGTGACGTGGCTCCTGTTCTCTAGATGGTAGACTCCTAAGTGCATGTATTAGCTTCATGTTGCTCCAGCAAAATGCTAGGGGCAATGAATTTATAAAGGGAGAAGGTTTATTTTGATTCATGGATCTAGAGGTCATAGACCATGATGAGGTAGCCCCATTCCTGGGAACCTCTGGTTGGAGTGGCACATCATGGTAAGTGTGGATGTCGGAGAAAACCACTTATATGTTCAGCTAGGAAGCAAAAAACAACTGGAAAAGCAGCAGACTGGGGTCTCACAAGCTCCTTCCAGGCATTCCCCCAATGGCCTAAGGACTGTGTGCCAGGATCCACTTCTCAAAGGTTCTACCACCTCCCGAGAGCGCTACCTTGGGAACCAGCCATTAACACAGGAGCCTTGGGGGACACTCAACCAAACCTTGGCAGACAACGCGAGGAATTGGCAAATAAATTTCCTGTAAATGGAACAGACAAACTCCCAACCCTACTACATAATGAGGAAGTACAGTTTCTTGGATTTTCTTTATTCTGCAAAGCTGTTCATTTGAACTTCCTCTTACCCGGGAAGGGAGAAAATGAATCTTAATGAACGTGGTTTCCTTCATTTGCTATGACTCAGTGGTTTAACAATGTCCTCAGGTTTAACGTAACTTCTTGAGAACATTTTCTCATCCTGTCAGCTTTCTCTCTCCTACTTGGCCCTGGGATACTCTCTAAGCTTTGAAAGGAAGTAGAAGGGGAAGACAGCCTTTGTCCTGCAGCGGCTTTTGCTGTGTGCTGGATTTTGTCTCCCAAATTGGCCTAGTAATGCTCCATATATTCGAACGGGGTTTGCTTCTGATGTCTGCAGATGATGGACTAATGAACTACTGTTTTTCCTTGTGGTCAGACCTGGAGGCTCTTCTCCACATGCTGCACTTCCTTTAATTCTCACTGGCCTTATAGACTCCTCTCGGTTCCAGCGATGTCCTCTTTACTTTGCAGGCAAGTCCTGTCTGATAGCTACATCATCCAATATCATCTAAGAATTCACCTGACTCAGTTCGTTGAAGCCCTCCCTCCCTGGATGAGTATTTCCCTGGCCACAGCCTGCTGCAAAGCTTCTGACCAGTCAGATTCTCTCTCTCTCTCTCTCTCAATAAATTTAACAAAAATCTCAAACTAGTAAGCACGGGGCAAAGTGCTGAGTGGAAAGATCTTCATTAGTCCTGGTACCATAGCAAGTCAGGGCCATATGCAAGCTTAGGTTACCTGCAAGTAGAGAAATACAAACAGTAATAACGATAGCTACTAGTTATTGTGCACTTGCCATTGCAAGTACTAGGTGAGGTGTTTTACACATGTTATTCCACTTAATTTTTACAATTCCTATTCAGCTCTATGTATCTACCACTCCATCCGAAATTATTATTGTCTTCTGATAGATGAGGAAGATGTTTTAAAATGTGCCCAAGTTCGTATAACTAAGATACAAGTCCAAAGAATGTGGTTTCACAGCTATTTATTATTTTGTCTTTAGAAACCAATAGGAGGAGAAAGACAGATGGGAGGTTAGACAGACAGACAAACACTGTAAACTAATACATTGTTTCCTTAGCCCCTAAGTGTCTCCTAGGACTCAACCTCTTTGTCTATACTTCTTTTCTCAGGTATCTGAATTCATACAACGCTCCTTCTATGGTCTACTTTCCTTTCCCATCTCCCTCTTCGCTTTATGTTGCTTGAGAAAGTTTCTTGTCTTTGCAACCAGAAGTACTTTGAAGAGAAGAGCCTCGAGCTGACCTGTTCTCTCTAGTTTTCTGGCTCTTCTGCTTATCCTCTTATTGACTTTCACTTTCAATCAAAATGGACCATTTACTGTTCCCTAATTGTCTCCTGTGATTTACCGGTGTGAGGCTTGGACTACATTTTCTACCCTTCCCAACAGTTTAAATCTACCTGTTTCTCGATGAGCTTTCCTCCACCTCTGAACTTCAGAGCACCTTACTCTCACTCCCTCTAGAGTGTCTGTCCTGCATTTCTGGTGTCACAATTTCTAATTGTGCACTTGTCATATTCCTTATTGGGTTATGAAGTCCTTGCCTGAGTCAGTGTCATTGTGGTGTTATAGCCACTGCAGGTTCTCAGTTCATATTTATGGAATCCCTGCTTTGAAGTTTAGAGCTGGAGAAACACACATCTTCAATTGAGCAAAGCTTGATTGAGTACTTCTGTGAGCTAGCAGGGATGGTTACCACAACCGCCAGCAAAAGACACTCTTTAGTTACAGGGGAAACAAATCAGACTCAGTGAACTATAGTGAGGAGTCCCTTCAGAGGCACAGGTGTAAAGGATCAGGGCACTGCAGATGATAAATGAGTCTTCTCCAGAGAATGGGACTGAGGGGACTTCCCAGGAGAGGTCACATTTGGGCTGGTCTTGGAAATGGAATCTGTGTTCTCACTTCTGAGATGTGGTGGATCAGGGACACAAAAAAACAAAGATAAGAAAGTGCATGGTATGTTTGTGAAACTGCTAGAAGACTCTGTGTGTGTGTGTGTGTGTGTGTGTGTGTGTGTGTGTGTGTGTGTGTTATGGACATGTGTGTGTTAGAGTTGGGTGAAGAATAATATAATGGGACATGATGAGAAATGGATCCAAAATTAGAAGGGATCAAGCTGTGTAGGGCACAGAATTAAATACTAAAAAATTGGAATTTTATTTGGTAGGCAAAGGTAGCTAAGTAACTGCAAGTTGCATGATCAGGTCTGAGTTTTAGAAAGATAGCTATGCATATATGGTGGAGCATTCAAGGAGATGAGTATTTTATCTATTGGTAAGCATCTATCAATTATCTATACCTATATTTATATCTTTATCTATCTACTTTTGCATCTCTCTATCAATGTACCCCAGTAGTTTTATCCCCTGGGGATTTTTAGCAATATCTATCTGGGGACATTCTGGATTGTCATGAGTTTTTGGTGGGAAGAATGCACTACTGGTATCTAGTGGGTAGAGGCCAAGGATGCTGGTAAATTTTCTACATACACAGGATAGCTCCCAGCAACAAAGAAGTATCCAACCCTAATGTCAATAGTGCCAAAATTGAGAGCCTTGATCTACCCACATGGGGAACTTTGCTCTTATACAAGCTCAAACTTGAACTAAATAAAGTAAGCGCACTTTTCAAAGTGAAACCAGTTCCCTTCCTTGTCCCCCTCTCTTTAAAATCCTCAGAGCTGAAATAGCTCAAATACAGGAGGAATTGAGTTCAGTTTTGTTTTTATTCTGTTAGTTTAAGGCAAGAGTGGCCTAGTATTTGTCTTGTTTGACATACATATTCTTCCTGAGGGCATTGAATCTGTACAGCTGGTATTATAAATGGATGGGCTTGTATATACCAATAATAGCTAACCTTTAGAGAAAATTCACTATTTCCATGTTCTCCCTTTTTATAAACCCCTGCTTACAGTGGAGGAAACTGAGGCTGAGACTAATATACTTGGCGAGTAATTTCTCAGTTGACATATGTCAGAGAGCTGAACCTAAAATATGGGTCAGTTCAACAGTTGAGTCTTGATTCATAATCATGAATGCTATATTGGTCTTTAACATACTGTAGTAGTTTCATTATAATATTTTCCTGCAGTGTTGGTCCAATGAGCCTAATCTTTTTTGACTTAAGGAAGCATGGGTGACTGAAGGGGAACACAGCTGTGCTGTGCCAAGCAGAACCTCTTGCAAGTAAAATGAAAATGGTTTTGCAACAACCAGAGGAAAAAGGGATTATAAACAAATGAAAGTGTCTGACTCACTCCGGTACACTGATTTATGGCTTGTACTATGCTGCTTTGAGAAAGAATACTACGGGATGATTCATATTTGGCATGAAATACGTTGCCTCTAGCTGAGGAAACTGGCAGGTTCTTACTTTCTAATATAAATATTTAAGAGTTCCACATCATCATTTATTAAATATTCTGAAAATTACAGGTGTGAGCATCTTGTCCAGAATGCTGACCCTCTAAGTAGGCTTTAGCTGATCATCTTCAACTTACAAGCTCAGAAAAGAATGTTTTTTAGGCTGTTTAAGGATTTGGGACCCATTTCGGGGAAGCACTTCTTTTTGTAGGACTGGGACAACTTGCTTGCTTCTGCTGCTTGTTTGACTCTGTGCAGCAGCTGGTGTTAAGCCCTGCCCCAGGGTCTGAGGTGCCCCATGAGGTGTGCGCCATCTTCCTTTTGTTGCTTCTGTGAAAATCAGGGCCCAACCTCAACTTCCCCTGAAGGCACAAAATCTAAACTGAGCTCTGCTAGTTTAACTGATATCACTCTCAGGAACGTAATCCCAGATTTGGCCATCCTGTAAGTGGGGAGAGAAAATTTAGACACAGATAATGGCAATGTAGGGGAGGAAAGGTTTCTTTCCTCATTTGTCATGAGATTCATGGCGGAGGCCCCTGTAACAAAAGACAAATTAACAAGGGAAAATAAAGAATTTGTTTCATAAAGTTTTTCTTGACGCAAGAACCTTCAAAATGAAGATCTAAAGAAAGAGAAATCTACTTAGTATTTTATGCTAAGACTGGTGCAGGGGATGGTGGTGGAAGAGTATGATTGGATAAAAAGGGGTGTGATCTTATGGTAGTAAACCGGGAGGAATTTAGCACAGTCAGTCCATGAGATTCTTCTCTGTGTTCTGTGTTTTCAGAGACACGGGTGTTTCTTTCCTCCAGAGTTAGGAACAACTTCTCAAGGCTGAGGCAGGAGGATTGCTATGAGTTTGAGGCTCGCCTGGGCTACGTAGTGAGTTCAAGACAAGGGTGAACTACGCAGTGTGCCCTGTTTCAAAAAAAACAGAATTACCCCCCCAGAAAAAGAAGAATGAGGGTCTTATGATTTTAAACTAGGTTTTATGGCCCACTTCAGGGGAGAGAGGATGAGGAAAGATCTTTATAATTTTTGTGGTTTGCTTCTACAGTTTTTGCAGTTTTCAAGTCTCCATATTTTGGGGTAGTGTGTCCTGAACCTTGTCATCAAAGAAGACAGACTTTTAGGTGAAAAGTTTTAAGTCAGGCTGAGTTTGTCCCCTTGGGGACCATTGGAAATATTCATATTGTGACTGTGAAAGGGAGAGAATGACTCCAGGAACCGATCCCCTGCCTCAGGCCTTCCTTGCAGATGGTCCTGGACCAAATGCCAAGAACAGAAGGGACAGTTAGGGCTGAAGAAAAGCTGTGAGCGTGTTGGGGAGGGAAGGGGAGCCGGAGGGGAGCTGGTCAGGTGGAATCTGCAAGGGACTGGAATAAACTTTGATGATTCCATACAGATAATTACTTACTAAACTTTTTGAAGCCTAAAAGAATGAGATCCATCACTTTCCCTTTCTCTTAAAATAATAGCAAAGCTTGACCTCCCAATGCCAGCGGGAAGGAAAAGACAACCTGCAGGGAAAACCAGTTCAGCTTATTGTTATTTCATGGAAGCAGCTTGATCCACAGGGAGAAACCGAAAAGAGGCTTTTGTTTAAAATTAATGGCTGAGGTCGCCTCTTAAAAGCCTGTCATTTACATGAACAAAGGAGCAATTGCTTCCTGACAGCAGTGATGGGAAAATGGAAACATTGGCATCGATGTTTCACCCACAAATCTCCACTCATCTACTTACTCCATTTTATTCCTTGACCTGTCTTTTTAATCATTTCACCTCCTTTCTACAGAGAATTACTACTGTCTCTAACACAGGCGGTGACCTTAACGCTTGGTGATTTCAACTCCCCCTTTGACAGGAGGAGGTTACTTGTAATTGTTCATCCGTCCTTTCAGGAATAAATCACGTGGGTTCTTCACGTTGGGTGTAGACTCATAGGAGGATGGAAATGTAGGACAAACATTGAGCCGATTATGGTCCAGGAGTGGGAGCCCCTGGTTTCTGATACACTCTCTGGATGATGTAGTTGAGGAGCCCAGTCTTGGGATCTCAGTGTGCTTATTTACAAGCACCCATCTCCTAATATAGTGCAGGGCAACTGCTGCTCTGCTTATGTCAAAGATGTCTTGGCTATAGACTAAGCCATTACTGCAGCGGATGCCTTTGTATTGTTTTGTTTAGTGGGAGAAAGGGACTTTTTGTCCCATTTGTCCCCAAATAGTCAACAAAGCAAATATGCCCTCAAACCCTGAAAAACAATCCTTTTTGCTAGATAGTATTTTCTTCCAGGCCAGAGACTGGCCTTACTGAGCCGTGCAGACATTCAGAACCACAGATGCTGCTGTGAAACCAGACGCAGGATGGAACTGAGCAAAGCTACTCTCAGCCGTATAAGATCCACGTGGACCCGCTCCTCACCTCCAGGCTTATTCCCGTCTCATTGCCATATGTGGCTCTAAATTCCTGCCTAACACTGTCATCTTGGTTTGGTCTTCCAACCCAGACTGAAATTGGCTCATAAAAGGACCAAAAGAAGGTGACCCCTCATTTCCTGGATGGTGGGTACCCTGTGCCCAGGAAAAGTCATGAATAATCTTCCTGTTCCTTAACTAAAATCCTCCTCTCCCTCCCCTTGCCTGCTCCTTCTCAGTGGGGATGGAGACTAGGTTTGTTGTACCACTGAACAACGTCCCTAGCCCTTTCTATTTTATTATTTCTCAGACAGAGTTTCACTATTATTTCTCACTCACAGTTTCATGATCTTCTTGTCTCAGCCTCCCCAGCAGCTGCAATTACAGGTGTATGCCACCTGCCCAGGTCTCCCCTTACTTTTAAAAGGACCCTCATCCTTTGGGTGGGAAGCTGGCCTGAAAGAATTACTTCTCATGGATTCTCTTTATTCTCTGGTCAAAGAATAAACTTTTTCTTCACTCCATAATCAGCCCTCAGTTTTGTTATTGATTCCGCAATTCCGAGACATAAGAAAAACAGTTTGGATCAAAAATAGGCAACATGATGAGTTCATAGCTCCCCTGGAGTTTCCTTCCTCCAGGACAAGTCTATGTCTTCCGCAAATACCTAGGAAATCACAGCATGGATTGTAATCTTCCTGGTCTGAAATCTCCAAAAAAATGACCCTCTTTCTCTGGTTCTTCCCTGGAAGTGTCTTAGGTTTTTTTTTTTGGCTCTAAGATGTATATAAATATATTTGGAGGCAGTACAGTAGAGAAGGAAAGAGTACGAGTGGTGCTGCCAGACTGCAGATCTTCATGTGGTGTTTCCGACACATGTTATCACATAGGCGAAAAGACTAGTCTTGCCTATCGTATAATTTGTGGTCAAGCTCCTTGTAACAGACACAGATGAACAGGAGAAAGGCAAATACACTTATTTATCAGAAGTTTTACATGACGCCAGAGTCTTCAGAAATGAAGATGTAAAAAGAGAAAACTGTATTTTTGCTAAGTCTGATAAGAAGTGGAAAGTTGATTGGATAAAAGGGGTCTGATAGCATAGTGCTGAGCCGGGGAAATTAGTGAGGCCTGTTTGTTCCACTTGGTCTCTCTGTGTGGTGCTTCTTCCCTCTGGGTCTAAGGCAGGATGCCTGTGATAAGCAGTCTTTCAGATTCTAGCCTCTTTCCGTGAGTGTTTAGTAGTATCTCAATGTGATTTCCATTCCTGTACCCAATATCTGAGCTAACCAACTTACAAAGAGGAAAGATTTCCTTCAGCTCAATATCAGAAGTTTAGTCCATGTTTGCTTGTCCCCATTGGCTTTGCATCTGTGTCTAGGCGGCTCATCATGGCAGGCACATGGCAAAGCAAGGTCACATCATGGTGATCAGGAGGTAGAACAAGAAGAGACGGGGGCGGGGTTCCAGTAGCCCCTTCTATAGCAGGCCAGCGGTGACCTAACTGCTTCCCATAGGCTCTGCCTCGTAAAGATTTTCACCCTCTCACTGGGGTCACAGGTGGGGAATCACGCTTTTGACACGTGGATGTTTGGGGAACACTTGTCCAAAACATAGAAGATAGCTTAAGTGAGAGATTTTCTTCTTAGGGTTCCCCAATACTATTGCTACCCCGAGTATAATTTTAGATCCATTTTTATACAAACTGAGTACCTATTATAAACCTTGCATTTTATATATTTTATATAAGTTAATCCCAATGATAACTGACTAACCCATCTTGCAGGTGAAGAACGAGGTTCATAGGATGGATTTCTCATACTCGAATCGGGACTTGAATTTAGAACAGTTTTGATTATAAAGTCAGCCGTCTTTGTACTCACTCCTCCTGCTTAGAGGTAAGATATATATTCCTGCTAACTCAATTATATATCAGCAGTTAAAGACACAGATGAGAACACAAAGGGAGTTTGTTGTTTTAAAGATTTCCAGTGTAGTTCTTTGTAAAAGCATTATTTAAACAAATCTATCTTTTAGATATATAGAGATTTTTATATGTTGATTTTACAAATGTGCAAACAATCCGTTTATTTTTCTATTTTGATTTTCTTATAGCTGAGCTCAGTCTTCCTAGTCTTCTCTTTTCACCACTAAAACAAAAATATTAAGGGATTCTGTTGAATATAATGCTTAATTAGCTGAACAGCCACTGCTGAAACTGTTTACTATTTGCCTTTACCCAGAACCAAATGGAGAAAAAACGGAAAAATACTGTCTTATTTCTGGTTCAAAGAAATCATAAATCATGCATAAATATATTCCTAAGTTTCTTATTAAGCAGTTCTGCAAATTATAATTAATAATATTACCTAACAATAAGATTTTGGGACCAATGGTTGATATGCACAGATGTCTTTGCAAAGCTCAGGGAGATGTTATTTAAATCTTTATTACAAGAATAGGTAACAGTGATGAAATCATTACCACCAGATAGTTTGGCCAGTTCTCTATTTAAAATACTGCAGTGTAAGTTGTAAAATATTAAAATCTGCTATGAATGCATTATTAATATGTATAGAAAAACTCCTTTAACAGCTGTGTGCCATTTTATTGTTATGATAGTCCTTCCAGTGCGACATTAATAAAATTGATGCCATAACACAGCTCTTAAATTGGTTGTTACTGGTAATGGGGGAATAATTTGAAAGTAAATAGTCTCTGGCAAAACTGAAGATGGCTATTTATTTGAGAGTTGATTAGTTAATAATTATTCATTAACTAATGCTAAATGCCTCTTATATTGTCTTTGCCTCTTGGCCAAAAGATATTGATGCATTATTTTGGTGCCAATGCTAATTGTTAATTGTCACTACGGGACCCTGGAATTTGATGGGGTACAAAAGTTGGCTAGCAGTTTGCTTTCTTAAAGGCTTTGGAGGAGGCAAAGCAAACAAACAACAAACATGTAGACCCTTGAGTCTGGCTGCAGAGTGCTAGTGCTTCACGCAGAACATTTGGGGCCCCGCGGGTAAGGTTTGGAAAGAGAGGGAAAACTGCACAAGAAAACCATTCATGGCTGAAGCTTTGGGGAATGTTTTCATGAGCTGAGTCTTAAATAAACTGAGATTGTTTTAATGGAACGCACCAGCAGCCTGTATTTTGCCAGAGTGTGGTTAATACCCTTTTCACTGGCTTCAGTGTGGTTGTTTAACATTTGGCCCACTGGGAACTAATTGCATCTCAGGTCTTTGAGCAGTGCTAAACAAAGTGTGGCGTTTGCATCTCGTTTCAGAAAATAAATGAATTTTCTTCGCTTTTTTATTATTTGTGGCCAGAGATAGAGAAGACTGTATTTCTACAGAAGAACATACAAACTTTCCTAGTTTATTGCTTGACAGTTGACAAAAGTTTAGACATTTGTATAATTGGTAGTAGATGATAGGATGATCCAGAACTTCAGAACTTTTATCCAGGGTGCAAAGTTTAATAACTTTCAATTTCATTGCAATAGGAGGTGTTTTGATTGGTTGCGACTTTTAAAAGCCTTGTCACGGCACAACTTGTGCAATGTATAAAGGTCTCTAGATCTAATGAATATCATTCCTAACACATAACATTTAGAAAAATTAACAGTAAACACTTTGTGGTCATTTCAGCAAATTTCTCTGGCAATCTCTTGATAGACTGACTTAGCAGTTAAGCTAGAATTACACATCCCTAGAGCTGGAAAGAAAAACAAGGGACATTTGTGTAATTCTTTGATCTAGGACTAGGTCCAGGTAATTGAGCAGTGGGTCGTCTGTGCTATTCTGAAAGGTTTTCAGGAAGAAATATCCCATCCTGCGGGTGCCTGTTACAGTGTATTATATTAAAGTTCTTGATCGTGTCTTATTCAATCCTTCCTGCTGCATCAAAGGCTTTGCTCTCTGTGAATATTTAGAACAGCTGAGAAACAGTCTATTTGTAAACATCTTCCAGATTCTTAAGGACAGCTATTATGTTTTCCTTCAACCTTCTTCTCACCAAGCTAATGAACCTAATTTTTTTACCTTTCTAAGACATCATGTAACCATTAACTACCATGCAACATTTTCATAGTAATTTCCAGTTCTTGTGTTCGAATTATTTCGAGGAAGCTTACTGGATATTTGGCCCTGAGACACTTGAAGGGGCCTCAGAGGGGACTACGGAACCAAGTGTCTGCTACTGCAATAACCTTGTAAGTCCACACTATACACTAGGTGCCGAGGTCGGCCAGGTTCCACCTGAGAGTGGGTGAACTGTCGGAATCTCTACCTTCTGTGGTTCCGCCTGAGAGTGGGTGAACTGTCGGACTCTCTACCTTCTGTGGTTCCGCCTGAGAGTGGGTGAACTGTTGGGCTCTCTACTTTCTGTGGTAGACAGCTCCTTCCTTTGTTCGAGTTTAAAGTATTGTGGTGGAGTGTGCATTCTTAGGAAATGAAATCATTTCAGCCCAAATTCACTCTGTTGTCACCATCAGTGTTGGTGGCTTCCCCTAATGCAACTTTCTTTCAAAGTTGATTTATCAAGAATAGTCCATCGGTTGAGGAAATGGACAAAATAATTCCTGTCAAGAGGACCGGAAGTAGGAGATCAGATGGCGATGGAATCATTCAGGAAGGGCTTCCCACCTGGGTTTGGCGTCTGTCTGCAGACACGGACTGCTTATCTTAACCTTTATACTCCCTGGTCCCTCTGTGCTACTCTTTATTTTACTTTTGGAGGACAAAAACTGCAACAACAGCATACAGTTCCCTGTTTTTATTATTATACAGACATTACATGTATGTTTGAAGTAAATGGGAACACTCAGATACGCCAAAGTAAAACAATAAAAATACCATCGCAGTGTGATCCTATCGGTGAAACTTCTGGTGGGTTGTTGCAATTCCTAGCTTTTTTAATCTGAGGGGTTGCACAAAAATTAAGATCATATAGTGTAGTTTTATAAGCACTTTTTAAAAAAATTCAGTAAGATGTCATGAATATATTTCTGTATCAACAAATATAATATCCCACCTTTTTTAGCACCAAGTGGCACTGTATTAGGCAAATATAATTTACTTAACCAAGTTCCTATTTGTGGACAGTCTATTTTTTAATAATTTCTGTAAAATACAACATTTACATGAGCAACTTCCTTGGGGGCTAAACTTTTGCACATTTTAATTGTTTGTTTAAGGTCCTAGAAAGGAATGGGAAAAAACCCAGAATATACACTTTTGTGTGTGCTAGGATTTAACCCAGGGCCTTTGCACTGAGCTATATCACCAGTCCTTTTCATTTATTTGCTTGTTTATTTTATTTGGAAACAACATTTCTCTAAGTTACTAAATTGCTCAAGCTGGCTCGATCTTGTCATCCTCCTGTCTCAGCTTCCCAGCAGAGTATACACATTGGAATATACACACGCTTAAAGCTTTAGCTAGGTATTTAATATTTTTTATCTTTCGATTTCCATCTTTTGTTCAGCCTAATTTGTAAGAGTTTTGCTTATAATTTTATAAGGAAACGAGGATCCCTCTCTTATGTACATTCTACATATTTCTGGTTTGTTATATGTCATTTCTTTTTGTATAAGTGTTATATAGTCATTACTGATTTTATTCTTCATGGTTCTTGGCTTTGGTATCTTGTTTTGAAAATACTATTTTTATCTGGATGTTTTATACACAATTACAATTACAATTTCATTTTCTCCAGTAATTTTTTATTCAATTTCATTCAATCCTCTTAAATTTTTAAAATTTAACTTCTTTTAAATGTTTGTTGACCAAACATCTTGAAATCTTTCCTTTAGAACATTCTAAAATATAGGATATTTCAGAATAATTCAAGCTACTTTTTTCTAGTCATTCATTTCTGCAACACTGTTGGAAATCTATTTTTTCTCAGTTTTCTTTTTCAAAGTTTGGATTTAATGACACTTTCCTTCTGCTTATTTTCTCTATCGAATACTTACTGAGCAGCTATTATACAATCAGGAAGTGGGGATTGAAAATAAGGAACTGAAAAGCCCAATTGCACTGTTTTTGACTTCATGTCATTTAAGAAATGAAAGGAGAAATTCTAGCTGTATGAAAAAAATGCTACACTGCCAAAGACCAGGACGTGACTGGCTCTGCAGGGAGCAGTTGCAAGTGGTATTTGATCTGCTCACTGAGAGGGAGGCCAGGGAAAGCTCAGCCTGGTGACACTGACATTTCAAGACCTAGAGACTGTCAGTGCAGCTGAGGGACCAAGCGGGCCAAAATCCAGCCCACACTCACCCCGGGTGCACACTTGGGCACAGGCACATCCTCCTGGAGAAGGGGGCCTTGTTCTGATTGGCACAGAACCGCTAAGTGTCCCATAAACTGCCTGGAGAGCTGTGCCTGAGACAGTCTTGGAGTCTCTTAGGACACAGAAGACACTCATGACTTCATCCTGTGGGATCAACTTTTCAAGGTAGAAAATTATGACTGAACTTGCATCATCCAAATTGCACTAGTGGAGCGCTTGCCTGTTACGGGGAAAGCTCCGGGTTCGATCAGCAGCAAACAAAAAAGACAAGAGAGGTGAAAGATTTAAATCCGTCTACACAGTGAGAAAGGCCAATTTCTGAGATTACTGAGGCTGAATAAAGAATACTTAAATCCACGCAGACACAAGATCTGCAAAGCAATGAAATATTTTCCCTTTCAACCCAATCTCCAGATTTCACAAAGGACCTCACTTTAATTTGAGGTTGCAGTTGTGATAAGTTTTAACTGGCTTGAGATTAAAGGGCCAGACCCTCTATGTGTTTCATCACTACCTGTAACATATCTAAAGAGTTCCAAGGTCTATTCACTTTCCAAGTATTGCCAGACCCACAACTATCCTTTTAAGACTTCACACTCTTTGGAAAGAGTTAGGAAAAAAGCTTACATTCTTTTAGTACTATTTTGTGGCCAAGATGATCCGCTTCTGCGGTGCAGATTTTTCTTATAGGCACCCTTAGCTCTCATGGACCTGATTTCAATGTCATCTGAAAACATTTCTCTCTTGCAGTCTCAGCTTTCCTTGCCCATACATTGTGCGCAGGCCTCATAATTGAAGTCTTTAATTTATTCACCACGCAATGTCTTTGCTCTCCTGCCATCTGTAATTTATGCTTTGCACACTCTGCTGCCTGGTATTATTTAATTCTGCTTTCGAAAAATGACAAGAGTTTTGTGAACCAGTTGGTAGGAATTACCCCATTAAAATACTGTTATGCATAACAGTGTTTAGAAAAAATTCCCAGCAGTGAATTTCAGTTTTGTAAGGTAATGCTCTTTTTAGCCCTACCTGGCTGGTGGTTACAGTCATCATTAATATTGTAAAATAAAGCTAACAGGAGCCCTAGGGGAAGCATGACCTCCCAAGAGAATGCTAGTGTTTCTAATCCACATCTGAATACTCCATCTAGGCAAACAAAAGGAAGAAACAAGTGAAATGTGCCAGGGTAAGACCCAGGGCAGAATCTCAAGTGCCAAAATGTATGAGCTACATCAGGCAATGATTGACCTCCCTTTTCTTCAATATCATTTTTTTTTCTGGCAGGGCACAGGCTGGTAATTAAAATATTAAGAGTCTCCAAAAAAGTGCAGATAAATGGTATTTTTATACTTTTTCACCTTGAGGACCTTGTTACCAGCAGTCTAATTTTAATTTCCTTATGCAGCGCTTTTCTTGGTTAGTACGGAATAGAGCAGGAGGTTCCAGACACCACCTCACTGATCGCCAAGACTAATTCCTCTCCTTCCGGACACACTTCCCATCACTCACCAAGAGAATGCGAGTGGAATGCTGTTTCCAAATGGTACTCGTGAAACCTGCCGGGGTTTAATATTCACTGTTCTTTTTCCTTCCACTATCTTGGCACAACCACAGAAACCTTGGACTTGTTTGCTGAAGATGATGGAGCCTCGAGATTGAAGGTGTTTGGGTCTCTGAATGAATACTTGGAGGAGAGCCACTGTTATAGATTAAATTATAGTTCTCTCCTATTCATATGTTAAAGTCCAACCCCAGTATCTGATAAAGCAAACTCATTTGGTGAGAGGGTCTTTACAGAGGCAGCCAACTTCAAGAGAGGTCATCAGGGTCAACTCTAACCCAACATGACTGGTGTCCTTATGGAAAGGTGAGGTTGGCTCCAGAGTTAGAGAAATAAGGAGAACACCATGTGAGGAGGCCCAGGAAGCCGTCCATCTGCTAGCCGAAAGAGCAGCCTGAAACGGGCCCTTCTCTCAGGAAGATACAACCCTCCTGACCCCTTCGACTTGGACTATCAGCCCCTAGAACTGTGAGCAGCATGAAAATAAACTAGAATTCACCCTGTGGTATCCAAGG
The DNA here is from genome assembly GCA_004026905.1 of Hystrix cristata. Lineage (NCBI taxonomy): Eukaryota > Metazoa > Chordata > Mammalia > Rodentia > Hystricidae > Hystrix > Hystrix cristata. The sequence goes on from PVJO010004746.1 coordinate 72,639, forward strand.
GACTTGGAAGTGTTGTTACGAACATATGGATTTCAAGATATTGTTTCAAAATAATATGTCAAGATATTTCTAGCTATAGAAATAAATGTGGACATAAATATGTATTTGTGTGTGCACATATCTATATCTACTAGTGCCTGGATTTGATTTCTAAATACCACTATCTACTATATTATTATTTAGGGTTCCAATTTGGGCTGGCAAAGCACAAGAGGAGTCTAAAATATCTTTTCATGCCAAAAAGTAATGAAGAATTTCTAGAATTCTTGAGACATGTCGAAAGGTCACAGCAAGTTGCTTGAAGAGGGTCCCACTTGGCCAAATCTAGGACAACTAGAAAGTCAAAATGATGATTAGGAGGAACTATATCCCATTAAATAAAGTAAGAAACCATGAGTTTATATTGAAATAAATAAATCAATAAATTTTTTAAGGATCAGGGTAGACATATAGTCTCAAAATATTTTTCACAAAAGAACTAACGACTCTGTAGGGAAAATGTCACTAGAGTGGAGAATCCAAGGAGAAGCCCCCTTAACTATGTGACTTATATTAACGCCTCAGTAATGGGACAGTCAGGAGAACATGCCACCTGTGTGATGTTGCTGCCAAATGAAATATCAGAAAAGTCCAACCTGAGGGCTGGTCCATAAAACCACACCTACACTCTTCAAAGGAATTAGATCATTAAAGCCAAGAGAAAACCCGGCCATGGATCCAAATTGAAGGAGATATTTGACATGATCTTTCAAATAACACGACAACAAAAAGCAGCATGCAATTCAGAATGAACTTTGGGTAAATAGAACATTAACGAAAGAACCAGTGAAACAGGCATGTATCGATGTTGATTTCCTAACTTTGGCGGTTGGGTTGCGGATTTCGTTCTTGCTTGTAGGAGGCAATCACTGAGTTCAGGATGATGGAGCATCATATTGGGATGAGGTTGGAAAAAATTGCTAAGATGCTTCAGGCAAAGAAACTGGAGTTATGGTGTTCTATAAGTTTGAGATCGTTTCAAAACAAGAATATAATTTTAAGCTATCAGACCTATTTTACAGATGGACAAGCCAGGTCCTGAAATGCTGGAATTACCAAGCCAGGTGTGACAATCATACACACTTCTAGATCAAGCTCCCAGTGACCTCCAACCAGACCCCACCCCCTAACAGCACGGTTAGCTGTGAACTCACCATCTGATCAACCCCTGATGAATATAGTACCCCCGTACTCCAGTCACCTTCCCAAGCCCTACCTCTCAAAACACAAGACTTCGGCAGGACATTTTAGATTTAAAATGTACCACAAACAGTGCTAATGTTCTGTAATTCTATCTTGGAAAAACCAGGGATGTCAACTAATAATTTGGGCATGAAAGACTTGGGGGCATTTTTGCCTTCATGACATTTTCTGTCACGTCCATAAAATACACAAGCTCCTCTGTTACACAGCAGTGTACCTCCTTTTATTGAAAGCTATGAGTGGTCTGAGGGTGGGAGTTGGGAGTTGAGTTAAATTATTCATCATGACAGAAATAATTATCTTCATACATGAGCTAGAAGCCCAAATGCCTTTTAGGAAGGCAACTCAAGAAATGTTCCCCAGTGATAAAGAAAGTAATAAGATGTGTCCCAGGCCCGATTCATGAGCTTCGATTTTATAACACTTGCAAAAGGTGCCCTGTGCTGACAAATGTCTGATTAACAAAATTAAGAAGAGATTTGGCTGCACACTTAATCCCTCTCCTGAGCCTCTTAGTTTCTGGATTTCTAGGTTGATTATCTTTTCAGGTCAGACGTTTCTTCCCCCATCTCCTCCTTTATCCTTCGTGGCTGAGCCAATGTGACAGTGTCTGGCCATGATGGGGTTAGGGCGGAATAAGTCTCTTCTTTCTAAGAGGTTCTCCACACTAACAACCAATCCCGTTGTGTCTCAGAGACACTGTTGAGGTCTCGTCATCCTGCCTTTCCAGGGTTCATATTTGGCTTCAGAAAAGAAATATAAACTATAGTATTAAAAAAAGAGAGGCAAGAGTGTTTTAATTCAAACCTATCCATGACTTGCCTTGACCTTGGGGTCTTTTTATTTCTGTTTTGGTGCATATTGTGGCAGCTGGGGCAAGAGGAGTTGACACGAGTATTGCAGGAATGATCCATCCACAAAATGACAATAATACTGAGACCCTGAGAGAGGTGTGATCATTATCGTTATCATTGGTATTTTATAGTAGAAGAAACTGAGACTCTGAATTCCTAACTGATTTTTCCTCAGAGAGCTAGGAAGTAACAAAGTGAAGGCTTAAGCCTGGCTATTTGGATTCCAAAATATCAACCACTGATTTGATTTATTAAGAGTTCATTCATTATGTGTAAATATTGGATTAGAAATGAGTTGGCTACCAAGTATGACTCAGCTGATGAATCATCGAACCATTATTATCACCATACTCAGCCATTAGAATGCTTGAATAAAGGCTTACTAAGATTTTAAAGCTAAATAATTATATATATATGTATATGTGTGTGTGCATGTGCTTTAATTTGCTTTTTTCCAGTTAATTCCTGTGAGAAAAAGCAGCATATTTATTTATTTAGTTATTTACTTATTTTTTTGGTGCTAGGGATCAAACTCAGGGCCTTGTGCTTGTGAGGCAAGTGCTCTAACCACTGAGCTAAATCCCCAGCAGCATATTTATTTTTATGACTTGGTAGGAAAGCATCTGACATAGCCTCAGGTGACATTTGGGTTTTGACAACTTATAAAAGAAAGGAGAAGGGGAAATTAAAAAAAAAAACAAAAAACGAAGGAACACTTACGTAGACTGAGAATTTTGATTAAGAAATGTATCACAGAGAAAAAATTTTTAAAAACTTAGATATTTGGAGACATTATCAGACCAAAGAAAACAAATCAAAAATTGATCCTGCCCTTATTTTTAGCTTACTTTTTTTAGTATATTTACATTAATACCAAGGCCAACAAGATATGAAAAACCATACAGGACCTGACTATGTCACTCCATGTGAGCACAGAAAGCCCTCTTTCTCTTTCAGACTCGCCTTGAGCTCACTATGTAGCACAGCCTGGCCTCAAACTCATGGCAATCCTCCTGTCTCAGCCTCCCGAGTACTGGGATTACAGTCATGCACTGCCACACCTGGTGCTGAATTGTGTGTGATATGCTCTCTACATTTGTTTCTGGCTTTGCAGTGCGGCACTGAGGGAATCTTCTCACCTCTCTGGGCATCCATTTTTCTACTACAAAGTGATGTGGCTCACTAAGGCCCTTAGAGGTCAATGTTCTGGAACTCTTTGATTTGATAACTGAATGGAATAAATTCAGAGGGCAGAGAAAAGCCTAGAAAGTCTGGGATGCCTGTTTTAGGTCAAAGCTCCTATGATGTTAGCCCCCGCTGCTACACAGAAAACATAGCGAGTGGAGAAGGACAACAAAAAGACCTATTGTTTCTAAATCTTTGGTAGCTACAAAGAATGAAAGCAATAATCGCAAATTAAAAGTCCCTGACTCAGCTCTGAGTAGTTCATATCATGGAAACATCCTTTGTACAGCTGTCTTTGGGAAGCCAGTACCGTGTCACTAGCTCATCTAAGACCCTCTAACTGCCGAGGGCCGGAGTGCAGACTCAATTCCCAGGTCAAGGAAATGCCTTCTGCCGATGAAAGTTTAACTGAAATGTTTGAAAGGAAACCTAAAGAACTGGATACTGGAACAATTTAAGGAAAGGTGGTATGATTAAGCAGCAAATGATCTATTTTAATCATTGCAAATTAATTAATTTCCCTTAAACAATTCACATCCCTCTTAAAATCCTCATCTAAGTGCCTGATTTAGTCCTAAAAGTGACAATTACAAACTACAACAGTAATAGCAGCTAATGTTTATCGAGAGCTAAATATATGCAAGATACACAAGGAGCTACCTTGAAATATTTATCTCACAGGGACCTTACAAAACATGAGGGGTTCTATTTTTTTCCTGTTTTGCAGATAAATAAATTACAGTTAGCAGAGTTTGAGTCATTTGCTCCAAGCGACACAGATGATAGATAAGTGGTAGAGCTGAGATTTGATCAAGGGTCTTCTATTAGTTTCTCAGGCCGCACTTGCCTTCCTTCCTTCCTTCTCATTCTCTCACAGACTATCTTGAAAGTTTCTTAACTACGTAAGCATCCACAGTGGCAGCCAGAGAATGTATAGAATTTTCAATGAACTGAAAGTGTACCAAAAAATACGAGGTAGGAGAAGGCAAGCTAGGAAAAAAGATTCAAATGAAACATCCATTATAATAAATTGTCCTTGTAGCTCGGATATCAACCACAGTTGGAATATCAGGATCATCATGAACTTAGTAAGAAACAAAGGTGTACATGTCCAAGACTCACCCTAGAATATAGATGAGGTGTCTATTTTTATTTCTTTATTTGAGGAGGGTGGCAATTTTCAGGTATGTCCACACTATTTGTTGAAAAATATATTTTTCCCCATTTAATTTTTGTGACAACTTCATCAAAAGTCAATTGAGAGCCAGCATGGTGGTGCATGCCTGTAATCCCAGCACTTTGGAGGCTGAGACAGGAGGATCACCATGAGTTTCAGGCCAGCCTGGGCTACATAGTGAGCTCAAGGCCAGTTTGAACTACCTAGCGAGACACCGTCCCAAAAAGCAAAAACAAAACTCTCAAACAAAACAAATCAATTGACCTAAGTGAGCTGTGGTCGTTGCTCATGTTTGTAATGTCAACCCTCGGGGAGACAAATGTGAATGTGACAGATGCGGGGAACTTAGTGACTTAGGAAGACTCTGTCTCAAAATAAAAAAAAAAGGTCTGAGAATCCAGCTCAGTGTGAAGGCTCTGGGTTCAATCCTCGGTACCACAAAAGAAAAAAAAAATCAACTGAGCATAAATGTAAAGGATTGTTCTTTGGATCTCATTTCCGTTTAGCCGTATTGGTTACTGTAATTTGTTGCAAGTTTTAACATTGTGGATTCTGAGTCCTCTTAGGCCCGTGTAAATTTGAAAGTTTCCAGTAGTGATTCTTATATGAGGTTAAGAGTTGGAGACTACTGCTTTAGAAGACCAGGCTCGAAGGCATTCTGGACTCCTGGAAAGAATCCAGCTTTCCAACAGTTCCTCAGTGCTGCTGCTCCTGTCCCCAGGAGTGCTCCCAAAGGGGAGCTTTTTCGGGCAATGTTCCTCGATTTATTGCTGTTAATGTCAAAGCTCCAGTTAAACATGAAGCTCTTCAATAGGCAGAACATACAATTTTAACTTGGATTGAGGGTGTCTCTAAAAACCCTGAATATTGCAAACAGTAATTTGCATGTATGTGCAAGTTTGTGGGAAAAGGTCTAAAATTTTTATCAAATTCTCAAAGAGGTCCATAATCCAAAACAAGAAATCATACCCTCTGGATAGCTTTGCTCTTCCCTCCCTGTTGGCCCGATTGGGAGAATACAAAATCTCCACCAGGCAATGGTGAACTTTTGCAAGTGACTTGCCGATAGTTCCTTTTGCCTCTCTAGAAAGGAGAAGTTATTCTTCTGGGGGGAAATAGACCAAGTTGAACACTCACTGTCAACTATCCCAAGAAACTGTGCTGTGTGTGTACCTATGTGAAATTCTTCAGGGGAGGATATGGCTCTCAGGAAATGTGTACCCACTTGAGAGCTCTATGTCTACCAGTGGCCCTGGAAATTTTCAAGGAAAGAAATGGTGTGAGCAACAGGCTTATCTGCTAGTGACCTTAAACCTGCTGTCTTTACCTCCCAAGGTGAACCATCCACTGTCCTAAGTGCCTCCAGATTCCCTAGTTCATGAGGCCTGCCTAACCCTGTGTCATACAATGCTCATAGTCAGTCATAGACTGCAAATGGTCAGGTCAAAAGGTCCTATGATGATAATCACCTATGTTTGTTTTTTTTTTTTGCTGCTGTGCATGGCACCAAGGGCCTCATGCCTGCTAAGCAAGCTTTCTGCAACTGAGTTACACCCCAGTTCTCACTTAGATGTTTGCAGTGTTTGTAAACTTTGGACTCAAATCTTTTGTCCCAGGTTTTCTCCTGTCTCTTCTTTAGGAGGCAAAGTTCTTCTCTTAACAATTTCTGTGCTCTCATGAATATTACAAAAACATTATTTGGTTTGCCATGTGAAAAAGAAAGAGAAACATTTTGATATTATACAGAGGTGCCAAAAGAGTGGAAATATAGATTATAAAGACTGGGGTTATCACAGCTTACTTAACTTACAGAAATAAAAAGGAGTCTTTGGTGGTAGTTGGTATTAAGTGGAAAGGGATATTTAGGTGATATTTTTCAGAGGCTTGTATATTGTCAACTTTGTCTCTTTGGATGGTCGAGAAAACAGGCGTATAGAGAATCACAGAAGTAGTTCAACTATGAGGGGAATGAAAAAGAATACAGGATGATTGTACTTATACATGAGCACAGTGTATAAAATCTGGATTTCCCGTTGCATTCCCGGGTCACCACTCATCTGGTTCTTTCAAAGCCGGGCACTTTTGAAAGTTAACCAGGTATTCACGAGCCAGGAGGAGGTGGGAACAGCCACTTCATCCTTATCCCTTCTGATGAGGAGCACATCATTGAGCTCATACGATCTGCAATTTGATTGAAGCTCCTGTGGCACTAACTCAGATATTCTGGTTCATAAAAATACTAAATCCTTTAATGAAACACACAGAATGAAGTTAATGTGATTTATGGCACCCATCGCCCAGTGGGCTGATGCTTTGTAGTGATCCTGATTAAAGGAAGATTACGAAATAGCGGCAGCCCTCCCTCATTTGCATTTAGTTCAAAGGAAATGGCCCAAACGAAACTAAATAGGCATTTAAGTACAAGAAAAAGATTTTTTTCTTTTCATTAAGCATGAACATGAAACAACTTGCCAATAATTTGCACAACATTATTTTAGGACTAGAAAGAGAATTTGGCATGAAAAAAATTCCAAACTGATCATGTTAATTATGTTCTCTCTGAACAAGGAAATTTAATAATCTCCATCTCTGATGCATCAATCTCAAATTTGGTACGTTAAATTGTTCCTGTTTTAGAGTGTTGAGTGGTACATATTTTAAACACATGTGAGGGTTTTCTTTTGCCTCTTGAAAGAAAAAAGAAAGAAACTAGCACTCATGTATTGTCCTATGATACTTGTTTTGCTGAAAGATTCACAACTGAGATCTGAATGGTTTGGTGCAATGTCCTAGAGCTTTGCTTAGTGTCTGGCACCAAGCAGGTGCTTGTTGACTGTTACAAGAAGAAAGCGGAAGTGATGGAGACTGACATGGTAGCCTAGGATTTTAGACAAAGAGGACAAGACAGGCACACTCTAGCCTCAGTGTCAGTATTTATATTACATGAACTTTGCACAAAGGAGCTTCTGCTAACCTTGTACCTGCTGTAGAAGCTGGGGTGGGGGCAGGATGGACTGCGGTGCACACACTGCTTCGTGCGCAGAGAATGATCCTCGGTGCCCAGGGGACCCCTATCCATATACGAAGGGTCCCCTCACCACAGTCTTCTTGTCATTGCATCTTGTTCTGCTGAAATTGCAAATGGCTTTGTATAAAATTATACATTGGTAGTAATCATTGGAAAAATGATGATGAGTTGTCCATACTATTTATGGCTTATCAATACAATTGAATTAAGGATCTTTTATAGTCAATGAAGCCTGTCTAATAATGTAATAGCAGATATCCCAAATAAAAGGCTTTTATGAAGAGAAGAGTCACTTTAAATGATTTTGTATCAATCTCAAAAGGCTCCTGAAATTTCGTTATGAAATTAACATTAACCTATCATTTTACTATATACTGCCAGGAACATGCTAACTGATAAATACTGTGTTCTCAAAACACGATGTTAAAATACAATGACACATCCCCAGGTGTTTGACAGTGGCCCTGCGGCCTCATGAGCAGGAGGCCTTTCTTTGTTCTCTGTCCTGGCTTCTCACGGAGACAGTTAGCTTCTCGGCACCTTGGCAAGGCTGCCTGGCGTGTGGATTCTTCCCATGGTGAGAACGCTGAGCCACATGACATCCAAGTATTTTCCTATGCTTCCCAGAAGCAGGAGGAGAAGGATTTATCCCTCAACTCCCAAATTTTTGTGGTCACCTGGGAGCCATTGTGTGTCAATATTTTATAACAAGAGGAGGAGGATGAGTTTTCTGTGAAGGCCAGTAGAGGGATGGTGGCCAGGAGGCAGCAGGATGGAGTTGGTGAAAGAATAAAGACTATTTAGAGTCCATGTTTCTTCTTTACTTACCTGTGGGAGTTCTCAGAAAATCCAACACAGATTGTGTGCCCTGGATTACTCTGTGAATGACACTTCCCACGCAATGATAGGCAGGAGCAGTTTGTTTTTAAGGAGGTTGAGAGGGACAGGGGTGGAGGTACTGACGTGTGCTTGTTCTTTCTGGCTCAATCATGAGAAGGACGCACATGTCAGCCCCAGCTGGCTGACTGTATCTCGGAAGAGCAAGGGATATGGTTGAGTGTGTGTGTGCTGGGGGAGGGAAAGCAGTGTATAAAGAGAAAGAGAGTAAGGGTGTGTCCTGGAAAGGACACACTGGCATCACTGTGGACTCAGAGGTTGGGGTACGCCAGACAGTGAAAGGTCCAGTGAAGGAAGTGTGTGCTATTTGATAAATTCTTTCAAACTTTATGGATCCACCTGGGCTGGCTTTGTCTTCTCTCTTTCTTTCTGACTGGCAATATATCCACAAGAAAGGGAACTCCGCATCTTGTCTTTATACTCTGTTGGTGGCTAGTTTAAGAGATAGTCTTCATTCTCCTGTAAGGGAAAGGGGAGTCCCCCATGATGCCTTTAAACATACTATGCCCTTATGGTAAGACATGAAGAGAAACAGGGAAATCCTAGTGTTTATCCCTAATATTGTTCTGGTTTATTCAACACATAAGTCTGGGCTTGCCAGCAGGACACCAGGCACGATAAAACCCTTTATTGGCAGAAAGGAGACTGAAAATGCTAAAGATCAAAATCAGTCTCTTCTTCAGGGGACACTGGTGAGTAATAAAACATTCAGTGTGGCTCAGCACTTCCACGATGAGCTTCACAGCACAGAAGGGATCGCTCTTAGATGAAAACTAGTAAACTCCACGAAGCACACAATGTCTAAGAGTCTCCATGTGGTCAAACACACACACACAGAGGTCGGGTGTGCCCTTCGGATGCACGGGGTGAAGAGCACTGGTGTGGGGTCGGGGCCCGAGACCTCTTCGTGCTTCCAGGTGGATGGATTTTCTCCCCATTGCCGAAACCTTGGCCGAGTTCCTTCCCCTCTGTAAGCCTCATTCACGGAAGTTATTACTTGCTGCTCTCTAAGCTCTCGCTGGCTCCTTAGGGCCTCCTCTTGGTGAGGAATCAAGAGCACAGCTAGTCCAACCATCAGGCTTGGTGAGTCGGGAAGCATCAGGTGTCTGCGTATTTCAGACGCTCCCACTGCTGGTGGGGGAAGGGGAGGTGCGCAAACTTTCCACGTGAGGGGTACGTCTTCTGTTGGTAAGAAGCTCGAGCGCATCCTATGAGAGCTACCTCGGATGAGCCAGTTGTTTGGCCCGTACCGGTGGATGGGCGTGTTCGTGAGCGTGGACACTCAGGAGCGCGTGGGGCAGACAAAGACTCGGGAACCCCAGATGCCTGCTGCGGGTCACGGCCCTGGGTCGTCATCCCTTCCCGTCACACTGAGGAAGGGAGAGGCGCTTCCACTGGATGTGCATATCGGGAACAGTCCAAATGGGATCGATGTGGACTCTGAGGAAACTGACAAATGGCTCTGCAGGGAGGGTGGAGTCTAAAGAAACAAGTTTTCTTCCTCTCTGGTACCTGCGATTGAGGGTTGAATGACTTTTCTGGCTTGATTCACTACTCCCGAGAAGCTGGGTGAAGGACGCTGTCTAAATGTTTGACGTCCTCATAGCCAGGGAAGGACTGTAAGGGAGGACCTAGAGCCAGAGAGTCACACCTGTCATTAAAGAGGACGTGGCACGGTGTCCACTGGGAGGTGGAAGTGCCCTGTCCTGTCTGTCAAAGCCTGTAGCACTCTCTGTGGCCAGCTCGTCGGGGGTTTATATGTCATATGGAGACTCCCCTTTCTCATTTTGTCCTTTAAGAAAAACTCACACAGCCAACCCACAACACTGAGGGCAAGTTCTGCTTTGAAAAGCAGAGCGCTCACAGCCCTGTTTGCTAGCACATCGTAATCCAGGTCAGTGTCACCTGTCACAGCGAAGGAGACAAACTGCAGGTGTTTGTAAACAATTTGTGGCTGCTGCGCACTGTAGTTATCAGGAGAGAAACCCAAGTCCCCTGCAAACGGACTCAGCGTGCGAAGAAATCTGGGACGAGGGTCAGGAGATCTGGCTTCAAATTCTAATTCTGCTGTTAGGAAACAGTGTCCATCCTTGGTTTCCATATTATTATAGATGTAACAGATTTTCTAGGAGGACAGAAAAGGAATTTATAATGCAAAAAACCCATTATAAACTGAAAAATCCAGTTAAAAGCTTTTTATTTTTTCCTTATTTTTATGGTCTTTATTGGATACTCTGATGGTACCGGACTAATGATACTACTTAATTTTTTTTCCTGTGCCTTATGACGCTTTGCTCTCTAGGAGGCTTGTAGAACTAGGAAGGGACCATGCCTTTCAGGGTTAGCTGATTCTCAGAGACGGACAGATTTGCCAGTTGGTGCAGCTTGCCACACGAACTGTCCCAGACCGTGTATTGGTGCAGGGCCCTTGGAGGAAACATGTCACCTCCTGTGTGTGTGGTGTTTCTTTAAATCACTTTCCACCCCAAGAGTTTAATGCTCAGCCAAGATTGGGAGTTTTCTCCAGCTCTGAAATACTATAGTAAATAAATCCTGGGGGACTAGCTCATGTGTGTGTGTGTGTGGGGGGGGTATTTGAAAAAGAAAAATTATAAAAGGAATACATTTACCACACTTTTGGAATGAAAGGGCAGGGGCTTATCTTCCTAGAGTCACAGCTGCTTAGAAAACTGTCACATCCACTAAGTAAGGGTGGTGATGTAAAATAATGTGGCCTTTTGGTTTTGCATTTGAGCCCTGAGCCTTTTGATGGAAGAATCAACTTCAGTGATATATAATTCAGCATCTTGTATCTGGCCCTGGTGGCTGCCGGGGCACTTTATATAATGATTTTACTCATGAGGGAAAAATTAATTGCATCTTCCTCACCAGTTGCCAAGTGCTACAGCTTCATTGGAAAAAGCCAGAATTCCCCTTAGGAGACCCAATTTCAAGTTAATATACAGTAATGCTGTACATGGCTTTATTAATCTGGAGGCGGGCAGATCTGGAAGTAGGAATGAGCAGGCTGGAGAACTGGCTCTTGCCGGCCGGTCTGTGACCTGCTGTCTCACACAGGCAATACCCTTCACCTCTCTGTTCGTGTTCTCTCCCACATATGGAACTGGAATAATCACGTATACCTCTTGGGCGCGCAGAATAAAATCAAGTGAGAGAATATCTTTGGAAGGATTTTAGTTTTTAGTTCTTTGGAGAGAATTGCTGCCACACACACACCCTCACATACACATGCACGCTTGCACAAACACACACACACGCACACACACACACTGTGTATGTACATAATCAGTCTAACAAAGGGGAAAGTGTAGCCCAAAAATGTGTAATTCCACTCCATCTATTATTCTTAGGAATCAGAGCCACCTTTCCTCTAAAGAGTTGCTGTGAAAGTTACTGTTAATGTCCCCGACAGTTTGCGACTGGTGAAGGACCTTGTGTTTCCTGCAGCCAGTACAAAAGAACCTCACGTGTCCCATGTGAACGACCCCATGCGGGGCTCAGTGAAGACTCAGCCATGCTTTCAAATGGACGCCATCAAATCCCTGTTGTGTATTCTTTTCCCTACTAATCGCTGTGGTGTTTAATTGTTAAAGCCATGTGTGTTTCAAGGGAAATTGAACCCATATGTTTCTGAATCATTTGCACTGAGCTCACCAAATTGTTGTTTTATAAGAGCTGTTTGCTGTCCAGGAAGAATCCCCCAGTGCCTCTTCGTACACCGTTCCATGCTTTTCAACATCTTTGAAACAGGAAACTGTGCTCGGCCTGACGAGAGCCACTATCCATACTACAGCCATCACCTCCTCCTCCACTACAACTTTTTCAGTTATGAAAATTAGCCTTCCTGAATGGGAGCCAGACAAGAAAATGACGTATGGAAGGCCTTCCTGAAGTGTCTTATGCGGAAAGACACTGCGGGAAAGTTCAGCATACAGACTGAATTAAAATGAAACAAATATTTAGGAGCACCTACTGTGGACCAAGTCATACTTGCATTTTCTAGGAGTATTGTCATGACAAGATAGCTTGTTTTCATGTAATTGTATATTCTTCAGGGTGTCCCCTAAATAATTTTGATCATGGAGATCTGTATTCTGCAGTCATTGCCTGGAAAATGCTAGTTTATAGGGGTAGAAGACATAAACCCAACTAATCTGAGTACCTCAGTATGTACTCAGATTAGAAACTCTGATGCCCATCTGCAATTCCTGTTTTAGAATGTATTTTGGAGAGAGGAAGGGAGAAAGGGGGAGCGGAGAGAGAAACTCTCTGGAAAAGGGAATGAGAATGCCTTCATACTGGTAAATTTGTTTTTGCAACATAATGACAGGTAAAAATAACTCAGTACTTCAAAAAATGGAATGACAGGAGACAGAGAAACAGGAAAGTACTATGAGTGGGATCAGCCCCATACAAAGAAGGGACCATTTTAAGATGCACTAACAGAACATGTGGTCAGGCAGGGTGAGGTGAGGTGAGTCGCCTGCTGGGAGAGATAGGACAGGGTTTTATTCTTCTGGTCTCTCTTTCTTATGGTCTTGCCGATTGCTGATATTGAAATTAAGACAATATTACTAGGATCTATGTAATTGTGCAGATGCATGTAATATGTATTATGGAGGATGTTTTACTGTGTTTCTTTGAGACAGAGCCTCACTATGTAGTCAAGGCTGGCCTCAAATTTGTGATCCTCCTGCTTCAGCCTCTCAAGGGCTGTGATTACTGGCTTGGAGGACGTCTTTCTTGTTCATTTGTTTGTTTTTCTGTACAGAATCATCCCCAATCACGAACTGCTTCCCCACTAAGTGGCCTTGTGTGTCACTAAAGACCTGGGCAGTTCAGAGTCGATTATTCCCCTGGTGCCGGTGACTGGTTCTAAGGAAGACAAGCCAGATGCATGCTGGACCAACCAGGGCTGTTCAGAAAGCTGTTTACTCTTTTGGCTAAAAGCCAGGACCAAGTGACCTAAAGTGACTGATGTCAGTCTTTGTGAGAACCGGGGAACAATTCAGCCTCTGGAATCCAGTCTTGCTTGAAGCCAACACCGCTGCCGCACTTTTTAGTTATCACTGACAAAAATTTGTCTTGTCACTTCAACCATAAAAACCCTAACAAAATATTATTTAATTAGATTTCTCTGGGCATAGAATTCATTTCACAGGTTGGGCAAATTCTGTTTTCTCTTTATTTATGTAGTTCCAGGTGGAGCTTTTCTGGGCAACATTAAAGTTAGTTACCTGGAATGAGATGGAGCCAGGAGCCCAGATTAGGGAGATCTGGAGAGTAGCAATACTTCCAGAATCTGCCCTGAGTGCTCCCTGCTCCCGTATGAGAAGCGACCACATTATAGGTCTTTAACGACAAAGTTGTGGGCATCTCAATCTCCTGAAATGAGTAAAAATGTTTACTTTTCATGGACTTTTTTTTTGTATTTTTATTAGTACATGTTTGTGATACATAATGAATAAATTGATATAGTGAATCTGCACATATACATATTGCATCACAATCCTTTTTAATTCCCCTTCCCCTCTCCTTCCTTTCCTAGCTCTCCTCCAAATCATCTGCATAAGGTCTACCTTCCTGGTGTCCTATCATCTGTCTTTTATGTTTCTTTTTAAATTATTTATACTGTGGGTTTCTCATATAAGAGGTAGTTGACCTTCTGTGCCTGATTTAGTTCACTTAATATTTTAGTTTCTTAATACATTAATTTTCCTACAAATGACTCAAATTTACCATTTTTATGGCTGAGTAGGACTTCATTGTGTATAAATATCACATTTTCTTAATCCATTCATCTGCTGATGGACATATAGGCCACTTCCAAGATTTAGATATTTAGTTGGTATAAACGTGGATATACATGTATCACTGCAATATCGTATCTTTAACTCTTTGGGGAAGATACCCAGAAAAAGCATAGCTGGGTTAAATGCAATTTCTGTTTTGTAAAATCTCCATATGAATTCCATAGTGGTTGTACTAGTTTACATTCCCATCAACAAGGTAGACAGTTTCCTTGTTCCCACAACCTCACCAGCATTTGTTGTTTTTTGAGTTCTTGTCGACAGCCGTTCTTTCTGGAGTAAGATGGAATCTCAGTGTTGTTTTGATTTGCATTTCTCTAATGGTCAAAAATGGGGAATGTGTTTTTCATATACTTATTGACCATTTGTACCTCCTCTTCTGAAAAGTGGCTATTCATTCATTTCAATTCCTCATTTTATATTGGGGAGACCTAATTTATGTTCATTTTGACTTTGGGGAAGATCCAAGTTTCACGGTGCCAGCTCTGATGAGTAAGGAAGATGAGGACAAATTGTAATGTTTTTACAAACCTGCCTTTCTTTTGGATGGCACTCACCACAGCGTTCAGTGAATTTTTGATCATATCTTATAAAGATACCCAAGAAAAAAACTTCTAGAACTGCTTCAGAAAATGGCAAGAACAATGGGATAAGTGTGCTCAAAGTAAGGGGGGACATCTTAACTGGATTAATGGCAATGTGTTTTTGACTGGAATAAATTTTTAAATTTCAACATTCACCATACATTTTGATCTGTCTTTGTATGTATCCCAACATTAACGAAATAGTGCATAGATAAATTAACTATTTGTGTACAGAATCCTCACTATACTAAAACATAGTAGTGTTTTCTACTGATTATTAAAACTGAGACATCTTTAAATCAGCAGGTAACTCCAAACAAGAGTTTTTAGTGTTAGTAATCTGCACTCAGCTGATGCTGGGAGAGAGAAACCTCTAGAATAGTGATGGGAACCTACAGCAAGCATGCTACGGTGGGCTGTTTGTGTAGTTGAAAGCACTGAAGAGTTCACCGTCACCACTGTGGAAGGTCTTCACATACTTCTCCTTGATTTTGATTTCTAATTCCAGCCTGTTTTGTGCTCTTTAGATCACTTAAAATCTTCTAATTTCTCCCCCCACCTTATTCTATTTTTTTTTTTTTGGCACAAATACTTATTTTCATCTGACCTCAAAATAATAACATTGCTTAAAGACCCCTCAGGGTATTACATGGAATGGCCACTAAAAATGACTGAAATACATTTCAAAATTGTAAAAGAATCCTAATATTGCATGGTAGGCATTTTCCAGGGCTGTGCCTTGTTAACGGGTGCCGAAGGCAGACCAGCATCATCCAGAGAAAGCCCATGGTGCCAGCTCTCCTGATTCCTTTGCCGAAGCTGCCATGTGATCTGAGAAGACAGGAAATTCTAAATCCTTGCTATTTAATACTTTGTTAAATGTAATTAGAATAAGTTTACACTTGACATTTTGTTTGTTTGAAATAACATCTCGTTATGTGACTATATAGCTTGTCTCAAACTCACGATCCTCCTGCATTAGGATTCCAGGTGTAAACCATCTGCACTTGGCATCCTGTGAAAGATGTGACAATCCAAATATCTAACCATAATAAAAAGGACTCAGTCTCTTTGGATTCACCATTTTATACACAGTGGTGGTGCACAGTAGCCACTCAGCAAATATTTGTTGACTAATGGCTGACTGGATGAATTAATGAACAGATAATCAATTACGTATTTGAAGTAGCCATTGACTAAGTTTCCAAATCTTAGCAGTAAACCTTAGATTAAGGATCCCTGTGAAACACTGGCAATTTTTCCACACAGACTCGATTTTCTTCTACTTACCAACTGAAATTAAGAGTCAACTTTCCCACATCTTTCCACTTAATAATGACAGCTACCTCATCAGTGTTAAGAAGCCCAAGTGAACCCACTGGAATACTAGTTTCTCTCAGGTTAGGAAAGAAACAGCATTTGTGACTTCTATGTTGATACTTTTACAATCTAAAACAATCAGAGGTACTTCCAACATGAGGCAATTATGTGTGTAGAATGTAGAAAATAAAAGAAAGTCATGAATAAAGTTCATTGATAATTAGTCAATAGTTTCAAGCGTTATACTAAGCGCCTGGGACACCAAGCTAACAATACAAAGGGTCCATCAGGAATCACACAATCTCAAGAGAAAAAGGACATGTCGGCCATGACAGGGTGATGCATTTATTACTTCTGTCCCACGGGTCTGCCCCATGTCAACAGGGCCATCGAAGGTTCCCTACCCCACTGCAGGATGGGCTGAATGAAGGCAAGGGCTGGTGTATTCTTGGTGTTAAATGTATGTAGGTTTTTCCATCTTCACATTCTTGACTTGTACAGTTCAGTGGCATTAAGTACGTTCACATTATTTTACAACCATCACTATCATCCATCTTCATAAGCGTTTTTGTCTTGCAAAACTGAAACTCCGTTTAAACAGTTATTCCCCATTTTCTCTCCCCTCCTCTAGCTCCTGGTAACCACCACCCTGCTCTCTGTCTCTATGAATTTGACTAAGTATCTCTTATAAAGGGTACTATGGTTTGAATGTCCCCACCAAAACTCACGTTAAAATTTAACCCTCACTGTATGGTATTACCAGATAGGGCCCAGTCATGAGGGGTTTACCATCAGTAATGGATCAGTGAATTCATGAGTCCTCAACGGGTGGCTTTTCTATAAAAGTGAACTCTTTCTGACTAGCTTCTCAACGGGGGTCTTGATCCTGGAATGTTCTGTGGCGAGTCCTTACCAGATGTAGCACACTGAACTTGAACCCCCATCTCCAAAACCATGAGCTCAATAAACCTCCATAAAATCACCCTGCGTTTGGTGTTCAGTTATAGCAGCAGAAAACAGACTAACCCAAGGGAAAAGGGTACAATATTTGTCCTTTCTTGACTGGCTTATTTCATGGTATCTTCTAAGATCATCCATATGGCAGTATATGTCAGAATCTCTTTTTTTAATAAGGCTGGATGATATCCTATTTTATGCATATACCACATTTTGTTTATTCATTCATCTGCCAATGGGCACTTGGATAACTTCCACTTTTTGAGTATTATAACTAATGCTGCTATGAACATAGACTGAAGTTTGAATTGAATCTCAAAGATTAAGGAGAATCTCACAAGTAGCAAAGTAAAGAGGGTATTCCAGGGCAGTGTGGTCAATCATAGCACATTTCAGCAACTTCAGGTGGTCTGCTCTGCTTGGGGAATTATGAACTTGTGGGGAAATGATAGGAGATGAAGTTGGAGATATAAGCAGGTGTTAGATCATAAATAGAATTTTAAACTTTATTCATCAAACCGTGGAAGGAAATATGGACACATTTAGGAAGAGATTATTCATATATCGCTCTATAAGTTGTCTCAGGACCAAGCAACTGAAAACAACTGTTAAAAAAGTAAAGTGGCTGTTTGTTAACATGTTATGGTAGACAGTCTCCAAGAAAGTTCCCAAAGTTCCCTGTTACTAACACTTTTCCTGCATCTGACCTATGCAACAAATATCAACCACACTGGCAATATGAAAATGTCAGTGTGAGACTGAATTTTAGGTCATAAAAGATGTAGCTTTAATTTTTGCTCTCTCATGGGTCACTTACTCTAGAATGTGTGAAAAAAACCTCAAACTGACCTATGGAGAGGTCTCCATGGCAAGGAACGGTAGACTTCTGCCAACTCTAAATGAGGAAGCTTTAGGAAGGAATCCACCAGTTGTAGTCAATTGTGCAGAGACTTATGTCTTGATAGCAAGAGACACTGAGCCACACCACCCAACTAAGCTGCTCCAGAAATTCTGACTCACAGAAACTATGCCAGATCATAAATGTTTATTATTATAAGCCACCAAGGGTTGGGAAACTGTTACAAAGCATTAGACAACAAATATATATGGCATAGTCTGTGCCCCAATCAAACTTGTCTACTTTTTGTCCCCTGGACTTTCTCTCCTTTTCTCCATGTTGTCTCATGCTTGTCTCATCTCTTGCAATTTTATCACTTATGAAAACACTGATGCTGTTTCTAAGAACTGGACAAGGTTTATCTCCAAATGAAGCCATGCCTTATTTTCTGCAGCTAAGTGTAGTCTATATTTGAGGTGGACCTTGGACAGTTTTTGTTATACCAGTGATCTAACCAGTGAAATTGTAAACCAGACCCTTAATCAAAAAATGCAAAATTAAATCAAGATCTTGAAGGAAGTGCATGCTAATTCTTGGCAGCGATACATAACTTTAAAAAAAGATAATCAGTATATTGGGCAACATGCCACAGTTTCCTTGACCTATTTCCCATTCAGTGAATAGTACAGACTCCTGGATTCTGCTATGAAAAGTAATAGGTGTGGTTTTGATATCTCAGAGCCCTCTTGGGACAGCTCATTTTGTTCTTCCACCCTAATTTCAACATGAGGAATAAAACAAACTGAGCAAGCTAATACCTATCTTTTAATGTCCAAGCTTGTTAATTTATGTCTGTGGCCAAAGAAAAGAGCATAGAACCACTTTTTCTTCAACCTGAGTTGCTTAGTGGGATATCCTCCAGTGGACGTGGCTGCTGGTGGGTAAAGAGCAGCAACTCACCCAACTTCAGGCAGACTGTGCCAAGTGCTGTGTGGGAAGGGGAGAGGTGTAATGACTAGAAGGGACCTGATGGCCTTGGGCAGAGAAGGGCAATACAGCAGCCCCAGGATATGACTATGGCATCAATGCTGTCTAGACTTTTGTCTCTTCTCTACTACCAAATGCAGGGCATCTGCTGGGCCACCAATCCATATCCCCAAGCTTACTTCGTTATAATTATGGATCATTACTAATTGTTTAATTTCCTTGTGGTGCACAGTTCCTAACGGCTTCAACTACTTTAGGTCAATAAGCCTTACAAGTGACATGCTAAGAAGCACAAATATCTCCAGTGCAGTGACAAAGCCACATGTGCCACACAGTCTAAGCTTAATCCTCACTGTGACAATCATGACAAAACTCTAGATAATGCCCTTCATCCTAGAATTTCATACTAGAATTTTCATCCTAGAATTTTCTGCCTCTTTTCCAACTGAGTATTCTACCTTGTATTATTTGTGTTCTTATCCTGTGTTTACTATGAATTGGAAGCTTCTTAAAAATCGAGTCTCCACAATCCTATGAGATCTTTATGTAGTTTCAGCACCTCACATGTTTCTGGATTATGAAGCACTGGTTAACATTTACAGAATGTTTTTTTCTTGCCTTATGCATTAGTCTAGCCCAGCGATGACAAACCTTTTAGAGACTGAGTTTCCAAACTGCAACCTGAAACCCACTTATTTATCACAAAGTGCCAACACTGAAATTAAACCTCAATACTACTAGGTTATTAGTTTAGAAAAGGCAACTCACACATTAGCATCTTCTATCTGAAAAGAAAAACACAATAACAGAGCTTTCAATGATACAACAGCTTTTTATTGAAAGGCAAAAGTTTGCGCTTGGTGTGCTTTTGCACAATTGATGTGCTCTTTGCAGTTGTGTGCATGTTGATAATTTGTCAAACCTTGGCTCATACTTTGTTAGTCTGAGAGCAATACATGCAGCACTTAGGATATCTTTAGTCTGTTTCTTGTATCAGATTTGACATAATTCAAAGCTGAAAACATCTGTGCACAAACATAAGATGATCCAAGCAAAGTAAGAAAACCATTCATTGACTTATAATTGTTTAGCAGAGAATTCCACACTTTAAGGATTTCATTTTCAGAACTACAAAACTACTGTCCTTTGTTATCCCTTCACACTCCATCTTTTCAAGTGTTGCACACAGGTCATGCAATTTATTTTTCCAGATAGAGCTTTCTTGAAATTCCAATAGCTCTATTTCCAGATTTCCAAAATCCAATGAGTGTAAGCATGAAAGATCAAATTCCTAAAATTTGGCTTTATCTGGAGAAGTAAGCAAACACAGGGCTGTCTCCATCTTACAGAACTATAAAAATCAGTTACTAAAATTCTCCTTTGCACATGCTACAGTGGTCGAAAATTCTCTATAGATTTCCTGATGGCTTTTAGGATTGTCTTCAAATGTTGTAGAATTTTCTAAATCCATTTTTAGATTTGGAAAATATTTCAGCTGCCCACTTTCGAGGTCTCTTTCAAAACCTGCAGTTTTCTCTCAAATGTTTTGATATCACAAAACATCCTTTCAGCTGTTTTCCCTACACCTTGTAGTTTTTTGTTCAGTACATTGAAGTGTAGTGTAAAATCTGAAACAAACAAACAAACAAACATGAGGTTGTTAAACCAAGCCATAGGAGTGACCTGTGGATATTCCTGCCCTTTTTCATTCATAGACAGCTTAACTTCATCCAAGCAGGCTACAAATCTCTCCAGAACTCATCCTTTGCTCAGCCACCAGACATCGTGTATAAGCAAAGCATTATACCGTGCCTGAACCACATCAAGAAGTGCCTGAAACTGTTGACAATCACGAGCACCAACCATGATGTAATTCACCATTTTTGTGACATCTTTGAGGATGCTGTCTAATGTTTTGCTGCTTTCCCTGGCACAAAGAGCTTCTTGACTTATATACAATGAAACTGAATGACTGGATGTTTTGCTTCTTTAACAAAGAACTGTGAAACCAGATGTTGCCCCCACCATGCAAGGTGTCCCATCACTAGTAATTTTTCTTTGTTTTTTGAGGGTGTTGGGGGCGCTGGGGATTGAACTCAGGGCCTTGTACTTACTAGTCAAGCACTCTACCACTTCAGCTAAATCCCCAACCCCCCACTTTTTCTGATCTTATGTCTTGTGAACAAAAAAAGCTCCATCATAGCATTGTAGATATCTATTCCTTGTGTTTTTCTGGACAAAAACACCAGTTTCGCCAGGTTTTCCTCTCATGATGTCAACAACAGTATAATGAAAAATTATTGCCAGCCTTTCATGATCGTTTATATCTGTGCTTTCATCCAAGCACATGGAGTAACTGGCTACCTTTTGTAAGTCAGTGGTGAGCTGCTAACATCACTTGCCATCCACAGGACTCAATCTTTAATAGTATTTCTGCTAGGTGGCATCTCAGAGATACACTGTATAATTTTATCCTTGTTTGGGAAATCACGAAAAAGGGAATTATTCCCAGACAACATGGCCATTTTGATATAATTCCCATCAGAGAGGGGCTGACCACGTTTTGTTATACACAGTGAAAACTGAAAACTGGCAGCCCTCAGATGATTTGTTTTAGAAAGGGAGTTGCAAAAACTAAGATACTGGGAATGATATTTAAATTTTTCTGCAAGAAATTTTTTCCTCTCAGTTTCACCAAGTTTGGCAACACTTTTGTGGTTGGTGTCAAAGGGTCATTGGGCCTTTGATGTACGTACATGACCCTTTCACTACACACAATACACAATGCTTTCCCACTGCCTTCAATCACTCCAATGACTCTGTCCAGGCCTCTTGGAAGGATCTTCTACTATCTGTTTTCTTTTGCTTTTGCTTTTGCTTCTTTTTTTCTAGTAGTTATTTTTTGGTGTTCAAAACTTGGAGTTTAAAAAGCACAAAATTTAAAAAAAGATGAAGCACCCAATACAAATTTATCCCTATACCAAAAATGGCTACAACTATTAGTTAACACTAAAGAATTGGATATCCCCTGAATCAACAATCAATGGCAGTGATTCTAAGCTGGGGTTCCTCTTGAATTTGCTGACCACCAGCACAAGGGGAAAGGTTCCACTGACCACCAGCTTTTGGCCTGCTCTGAAAAAGGCATCTGAGTGCATTTCCTACCTTGTGGAGGCTTCTGCTAAAATCACAGCCAGTCCAAGCAAATATATATATCCTTGCTCTTGTTTTTATAAATGCTTCAAAAACAACTAAATATGGTGCTGCAAATTCAAATATGCCAAGGGGACAGCACAACAATGAAGAACCTCAGTCTCTTAATTAGAACATCTTTTTGCTAACTCTTAGATATTAAATTTCATTTTTTCATAAGAAAACTCAAACTAAAATCTTGTATTAATAAAAACGAATATATTACAACTCACCGCCAGTCCAAGGATATATTTATTCTTGGCGGCACACTGATTGTTTATGTGAAAGCTTAGATGAGTTGCAGCTCATGACCCCATTGCCTGATACTGCTACTCCTTTCTGAGGATGCACACGGCCCCTGTGAACAGTTATCCGATGCTCGGCTGCTGGGGTGATGCTGGGCTAAATTGGCTTGTGTGCTAGCAGAGAGGGCTCTGTGTGCCTGCTGCAGCATGTGTGCCATGGGTTTGCCACCATTGGTTTAGTCACTCTCAGGCGTGTGTAATGGGTGGCTTGCTGGTTTTCTGCCCTTGTTTTTTTTTTTAAGGGAAGAGGAATTGATTGGGCCACATAATAATAATAAATACATATATATGTAATAAAACTTCCTTTCAAAATATTTGTTATTATAACAACAACAACAAAAAAGAGGGCAAAAAATGGTGGTCCACAGGTTGGATATACCTGCATGTTAGTAACACACAAAACACGAAAGAGAGATATAAGTATCACCTGCAGGTTACAAATGAAAACAAGCTGAAGAATAGACAGAGATGATGTCTGCTTCTTGCCTGCACCCATCAAAAGTAGGAGAGCCACGGCTTGAAACCGAATATTTTTGGTCCTCAACTCATATTCTAAGATACCATGTAATAATGCCTTGCTGGTAAGTTTTCCTTGAAAAATTTTGTTGTTGTTGTTGAATAATTGTTACTGAATAGAATATATCATGACGAGGGGAAAAAGTTTTAAAAATAGCAACCAATAATTAACTTATAGAGGAGACTGACCTGGTCTACATTGGTGCTCCTTTGAACATGGCCTTCCTACTTTGATATTTGTGCAAGTCAGCCAGCAGAACACTGTCCCCAGGATTCCGTGTTTCTGCTGTTTACTAAGATAAATTTAACATCTGCTCTGGACCAGATATCAGATTTCACTGTGATTATTTTTTGGCTTTTTACCTCATTTATAAATATATTTATTCTCACTTAAAGGCGATAAAAGCATTAATGAAACCGCAGACAACAGTCACTAGCTAATAAAAGAGCTGTTGCATCCAATGAAATCTACTCCACACTGAGCCTTAATAATTGATTTAATAATGAGTGGTTAGAGGTGTGGATACAAAGAGCGTGACTATGTTTTGTTGGTTTTCTACTCTCTCCGACGCTCTGCTTGATAGCTGGCATGACAAATTACATAGAAGCAATAGTAATGGTTGGTGGAAAAAGAAATGCTACTTTGATGATACTATTACCAAATTCTGTCATGTGGGGTCTGTCACGAGTAATATAATCACATAAACGCAAAATTTTATCCATGCACTGTTTGAATTTCAACATTTACGTCATCATTGCACACACTCAGCTGAGCCTG
Source organism: Hystrix cristata (assembly GCA_004026905.1). Classification (NCBI taxonomy): domain Eukaryota; kingdom Metazoa; phylum Chordata; class Mammalia; order Rodentia; family Hystricidae; genus Hystrix; species Hystrix cristata. The sequence goes on from PVJO010004746.1 coordinate 96,330, forward strand.
CGGGCCACTTGCAATTCTGATCATCACAGCAGAAGAGCTCTTGAGCCAGAAGGGACCCCAGCTGCCTACACCTCTCAGTGTTGGCTGGGGAGTGACCTGTGCTCTTGTACTGGGCCAGGAGCTTTGTCAGAACAACCCAGTTCATAGTTTGTCTGACCTGAGCGTGCATCTAAAAGGAAATCGATAGACCAGAAAGGTCTTGTTCAGGAAATCAGTGGCAGGCCGGCAAAGAGGTTAGGCACCTACTTACCTGGCAAATGGTGTGAGATAATTGTCTGCTCACAAGGAGGCCATAGGCTCTCTTCTCACCAGGGCTGGAGCTTCTGGTTTAAATAGGTATAAAGTTTCTGACTGTGTTGTGTGCCTTTAAGAAAATGTGATTTTAAAACACTCCAAATACACAAAATGTCATTTTATGCTTTTAAAATTTGATTTTCAATCTCTAATTTATTAAATTAAAAATACATGGGAATCATATGGTCGATAAGAAATAAACATCAAATATGTTTTGTAAGTAGACCGAGTTTTTCTTTTCTTAATAAATATGTGATTCATATTTCTGCATTTTTTTCTGGGCAAATTTCTGTAGTGAAATTGACCATGTGTCACAGTTTAGTGGCAATTCAGAAAGCAGGGCACTTAGTTACCTAGACATTAACAGAACTCATTTTAAATCACAACATATTATATATAGCACTAAAATCTGCTTAATAGATTTATATGAACAATAAAATAGTAAGTGATTGTAATCAACAGTGAATAATAGTTACCATTAATAATTATAGTTATTACTTGATTTTATCACTCAATGTGCCCATCTCACATTTATGGTTAATTTTAAAGTATAGAGTTAGATTTGTAGAGGTAAGTAATAATGATAATAACAGTAAAAACTTGTCTTGAAGGATCTCATTACACCACGGAGTAGATACTCTGCTACTCAGATAATAGCCACCATATGCATATTAATATATAGACACCATTTTATCTAACTTAGCCTAACGTAAAGGTACTAGCTCTGTTTGTCACTAAAACATTTCTAATTTTTTTTCTGTTTTCAAAACAATATCTAAAATAACATTTTGAGGATTTGCTATACAGCTGCAGATTCAAATGAATTTACTTCAGTGAAGTATTGTGCTAGTCCTCCTCAACCCAAGAACAAAGGAAAGAGGGAAGAGAGGAGGAAGAGGGGAAGGAGGGAAGGTGGGAGGGAAGAAAACCAAATGTTTAGTAGATTACAAGTTGTATAAAGGGCAGCACGTTTGCATTTTAGGACACAGTCTACCCATGAAATAGAATAATCTTTAAAATACTAAGTTAGACCTGTATGTTTGTTTTTAAAGGATGATATTCTATTGTTAAATAAAAAATAAAATCTAAATATATTGTCAAGTAGTATATGATATATACTGTATGCCATTTTGTTGGAAACAAAAAAAGAAAGAAAAAAAGAAGAAAGAAAGAAAGAGGAAGAAAAGAAAAGAGAGAAGAAGGGGGAGGATGAAGAAAGGTAGAAGGGGTGGGTATGACAAAAAATAGAAGAAAAGTCAGAGTGAGGAAGAGAAGAATGAAGAGATGGAAGGGTGGCCTGTAAGCTTACTAATATTAGCATAGAGAAATCCATGGCAGGACATTGGCCAAGCCAGAGTTCTTCCGCAGGTGGAACTTGAGGAGGGAGAACAGTTAATCAAAGATTTCCTTATGAAACCCTGTTTTATTTTACTCCCCATGGCAACTTCTTATGTCCTTAACAAATACACACCAGAAAATAAAACAAACAAAAAACATTAAAATAAAAAATACCACAGATCATAAATTTGGAACATCAGAAAAGAAAAACATTTTCTTTATAGGCAGTTAGCTTCTATTTATTGAATAGCTGTAAACAAGAGGTTCTTATAATAGTTAATATTTATATCATTCTTTACTATCATCTACAGAAAGTGCTATCATATACACCATTTCACTTAGTCCTCAGAGCTAAAACCTCAGGATTATTTTACTTCAAAGTCTGAAGTGTCTACCATCCTCCTCCACTTCTTCCACAAATAAGAATTAAACTTTGATTTGAATCTATTAGATTTAGAATAGCACAGTGTGTTTTCTACTGAGGAGAATATGGGCTGCTTACAGGAATGCTGTGTCAACAATGAATTTAAGAGAAATACAGAGGCACTAAGTTTTGTGTTCTCTAAATAACAGGTCTAAAGAAATAGCATGTGATTCACCCTCAGTGTCAGTAACCTACTAAAACCAAAATGTTTTTTAAGGGTGGTGTATTCTTTATGAACAATGATTATCAAACTTTTGGGCTCATAAGGCAAAAGCCATGTCGATTGATTATGATGACTCTTCACTGTTCTCAATATGGTTTCTATAAGTGATATTTCTAGGGGTGGAGTACAGTGCTAATAGACTGCTCTAGCCTATGGTAGTTCGGTTTTTCAAGTTATGGTGGACTCTTTCAGGAAAAATAAAAACATTTTAGGTAGGAAAATGGCAATAGAATGCTTTCTGTTAGAATAGAAAATACATCATTCCAGTTCTTCTATTTTGGGAAAGGAGAAAAGTGTGATACAATGATTTCTACATATATAACTTTTGTTATTCGTGGGCTTGTCCTTGCAAACACTAAAATGGGTAGATGGTTGGTTAAAAATTGTTATAACATTCATTTTGTTTCAGGAAAAAGAAAAGCAGGTGGAATCCAGGATGCCAGGTAGTAAGAGGTGATAAGATGCTGGCAGGACTCCAGTTTCCTGATTAGAGTTTCCCTTAATGAAAAGAGTCATCAAAATTTGTTTTAATTATTTGCTATATTCTTTTTGATACCAAAATGTAAGCTTGGTGTTGGTTTGCTCCTGGCTTTGCTCCCAGGCCCTCATACAGAGTCTGGTCCCAGACAGCCACCCAGGAACATCTATTGAATGAGTGGAATGACAGAATGCTCAGGGTAGAAGTGTTCCCGACCACTCAGTCTGAACTGTTGATGTGACAGGCAGAATACTGAGCTCTAGAGAGGTGACTGGCCTGGAATGAGGCAGCTAAATAGTAATTCAACTAGATCTTGCTACGGATCCCTTACAGTTCAACCCCAGTATCATCTTTGTTTTCTCCATTATTTGTATCTATTAAATAACATTAAGTGAAAATTACCTACCTGTGGAAATAAAAGGTAGGAAAAAATTTCCTGGTGTTTCCCTTTGCCTCCCATCAAAAGATTAAATCACGAGACTCCAGTCCTTAGGCCATGGACCAGTACCAGTTTGTGGCCTGCTAAGAGCCAACAGGAGGCGAGCATCAGGCTAATGAATGAAGCGTCATCTGGATTTATAGCTGCTCCCCATTGCTTGCATTACTACCCGAGTTCTGCCCTCTACCCAACCAGTGGTGGCATTAGATTTTCATTGAGCTTGAACCCGACTGTGAACTGTGCATGTGAGGAATCTAGGTTGCATGTTCCTTATGTGAGTCTAATGCTTAATGGTCTGAGGTGGAGCTGAGGCAATGATGCTAGCACTGGGAGTGACTGGTGAATCATTGCAATGGGCGATTCCCATTCTCCAAGACTGCTTTGTGGAACATGTGATGACTGGTCATCCAGTGAAGCTATGAAACCTTCAAAACTGCTTTGACCAAGCAACCTGTGTTAAAAGACAAGACTTTGTAGTTTTTCAAAAGAAAAAAAAAAAGCATGAACACAAAGAACAGAAGTAATTGTTGAAGGCCACTGCTTCATCAAACGTGTCTCACTGAAAGCATCATTCTGAGTAGTTGGCCACATTGTTAATTCTAAGAATTCCCTTGCTATTGGTGAAGAGCTGATCTTGCCAGCTGCTAAGGACATTTGTCATGGACTTTTAGGAGAGATTGCAGTTCAAAATGTTGCATGTGTTCCTCTTTTCACTAACATTATAACTAGACAAACTGATGAAAGACCAAATGCTATTAAGGTGTGATTGTTAGAGGGGTCACCACAGTGCATATTCCAGGTTGGTAAGTCTAGCAATGTTAACAGTAAGCAGCAATGCTTGGTTTTATTTGATATATTTCTCAGGAAGATGTGAACGTGGATATGTTATGTGTAATTTTGTTGCCAACCAACACCACAACTGAAGAACTATTCAAGTCTTTGATGATTACGTATGAGGAAAACTGAATTGGTCATTTTGTGTTCATATGCGCATGGGCAGCATGGCTGTCCTGACTGGAGGGCTCTCTGGATTCACCTCTTGGGTCAAAGAATTCTCTTCTGAATGTGAGACTACATACTGTGTCATCCATAGAGAGATGCTGACTAACCAAAAAATGCCACCCGAATTTAACAGCATTTTGTATGTGATTAAAATTATCAACAGTATTAAAGTACTGTCCATGTGGAAATAGCTGCAGGGTGCACGTGTCTTCTCTTATACGCAGAAGTGAGATGGCTTTCTAAGGTAGATCGCTGGATAGAGATTTTGAATTATAAGAACCACTCCAGGGATTTCTTTTAGAAAAACAGTCAGCACTGTTAATTCATTTCGGTGACACAGAGTAAGTCGTAAAACTTACTTATTCATTGATATATTCAACCTGCTCAACAAACTCAGTCTGCAATGGCGGGGGATAACGGCATCTGTTTTATGTCAGCTGATAGAATGGCTGCATTTGAAAGCAAACTGGAATTACAGGGACAACAAGCAAAATGGGATTTTTGATATGTTTTAAACACTAGCAGAGATTTAGAAAAAGACAGCCAGATCCCTTTTTCTCCCAGCTGGTACACCATTACCTCATCTAACCATTCTCCAGAATTTAAAAATATTTGAACATTACTTCTCAATCAGAAAAACGAAAATAAACAAACAAAAAAAAAATCAAAAAACCAAACTGGGATCTGTGACCCATTTGTGAATAAACCAGGTAAATTGACTTTGTTTGTGTTAGAAAGAGATCGGCTGCTTGAGATCACAAATGATGGTCGCCTTAAAAAGTATATTTCAGGCAACTTCAACTCTCCATGTATTCAGAATTAAAATCAAGACAGACTATCCCAAGATTGCCACAAAAGCACTGAAAAGCCTACTTCAAAAATACTGAAAAGTCTAAGATACAGCAAAGCAATTCCCAGTTGGTTAGCCTGCTGTACAAGCATGGCTTTTCTGAGTTAGTCTCCAGGGCTAAATGGTCTCCAATATATACTATACTCAGACTTTTGTAAGCACCTAGAGATTAAAAAAAAAAAAAAAAAAAGCCTTTTCCTTTAAGTTGTTTACTCTAGTGGAATCTAGACGGGGCTAGGAGCAGACTTGAAAATGACCACTCTTTTAGGGATACCTTATAAAACAGCAACATTAATAAACCCAGTATATAATGGTGAGCAAGATGCATTTTTAAAAGATTGCATCTTGCAAGGCCAGAAAGTTAAAAAAAAAAAAAGTGCTCAAGGGAAAAATGATTAGGGCATTTCACAGGGCGCGAACATGAAAAAGCTTTCCATGGCCAAAGCAGAAACAGTTTGAGTGACAAAATAAGTAAAGTGGCATTGAATTATAACTCACAATGAAAGATAAAATCCATGTGTCCATACTGATTCAAATATAAGACTGAGTAAATAAAGGAGAGAAGAGACACATTTTCCTTCCAGAAGAATTCCAAATACAAGATAAAATGAATCTTTCTTTTCCTATTTAACCACAGGCTGTTCTAAGGGGGCTTGTTTCCAAAGAGTAGAGGGGGGGGAAAGTGGGGAAAGTAACTTTGCAGTGGAGAACGCTGGTATATACTGCAGCCTTGGCCAGGTGATCAAAGTCGCTTCCATCGAGAAGGAGACATCTTAGGGGCATGTTCTCTTGACATGTTTGGGATGGCGATACCACTTCATTCGTTGTATTCCTCCCCCAAACCCGTAAGAGTGTTCTCTTTAGGGGAAAAATCAGACAGATCCAAGCTGAAAGATATGTATAAAGCCCTGGCCCAGAACTCATCAAAATCATAAGGTTATCAGAAGCAAGGAAAATCTGAGAACCTGTTACTGGCCAGAGGAGACAGGATGACTAAATGTAATGTCACTGAATGGCACCCTGAAACGCAAGGACTTTGGAGAAAAACATAGAATTCAGATGAATTGTGGAGTTTAGATAATAACAATGTAACAGTCGATTCTGGTTTCTGAGTTGTGACAAAGGTACCATCATAATGTAAGCTGTTAACCACAGAGGAAACTGGGTGTGGGGTATACAGGAACTCTCTGTACTATCTTTGAAGTGTTTCTGTAAAGCTAAACCTACCCTAAAATGTTTAAAAATTTATTCAAAGAAGAAAGATGTTGAAGATATCAATGGTTAGTCATACAATAAATGTTCTAGTTTCAAAAGAGAGTAAGAAGAAGGATATTAGCACTGAACATACGATCTAACTTAACTTCTTTCATATAAGAAAGATGAGACCCATAAAACCTTGGTCATATTCACAGATTCATGATTTCATAACTGGGCCTATACTTCGATTCTATCCAAGGCAGCTACTTCCCCAAATGTCTACCTCACAGAATAAATAAAACTTGTTAAAGAGTTTTCAGATTTTTAGAATTAGCCATTAATTAGGGTGATACACTTAAAGAAAGACTGTGTAATACACTTAGGAAAATACTTTTAGAGAAAGACTGACGTGCAAAATTGCAATAAAAATTGGCCAGGAAAATTGCTTATTAAATGCTTTTTTGTTTGTTTTATAAAAGGGTTCACCCAAGTTTCCTTAATAATAAGCTTCTGTACTGAGATAGTGAGTTACTTACCCACTTTCCCAGGTGCAGCTATTTTTTTTTTACAAGTAATTTGTGCCCAGAATATTGTTCTGTTAACAGGCTATTTCTAGATTTAGATTTTCAACACTGTTTCCTTTTGCAAATATTTGTTATTTAAAGTAAGCAATTTATTTGAAATGTTTTAAGAATATATTAAAACTTCAAACAAACAGACATTCTGATGTGGAAAGGCTTTTATTTTTAATGACTGAGCTTTTCTTTTATACATAATGAAAATACCTATACTAGTCTAGGATTTCCACTGTTTAGAGAAATGTCCTGTGCTAAGTCTGCTCCTTAAGCCATAAGATTTACCAAACAAGGAATTATGGTAGAAATATTATAATGGAGTACTGTTAAGTGTATAAATTGGTAAAAAGGCAGGGTCTGAATTCACTTGAAAAATAGCAAATTTAAATGGATTGCTTGGTGAAAAAATAATAAAACTTAGTGGTTGAGAGGGTCATTTCATATGAGAAAATCAACATTCTTAGGTGACCTCAATTTTTAAATCACTTTTCCTTTCCTCTGGTCTTTACAAGTCACCTTTAATATTTCAGTCATTACACGATTTTGTTTGATTTTAGTGTTTGGAGCAAAATGTGATCCAGGGAAGTTCTATCAGAAGGTTTTCTGAGCAGTTATTTCCTTATTTTTAACATCTATTTCTTCCTGGGGATTCTCCTATAAAAAGCATAATCTGGTCACTGCTCACAGCAGTGCTATATGTTCACAGAGCTTGTTATATTTTCTGAGGCTCTTAAAATTAGGTCACACACACAAGAATCTTCCTGCTCCCGTGTTCAGACAGGAGCCATCCAAAATTCTTCCCTGATTTAAAATACAATCTCCAGGGCTGGGGATTTAGCTCAGTGGTTACAGTGCTTGCCTTCCAAGCACAAGGTCCCGAGTTTGATCCCCGGCACCAAAAAAAAAAAAACAAATACAATCTCTTTTATTGGGATCTAGCTCTTTCGCCTCAACCAAGCAAGACAAGGAAGACACCGTTATTATATTGATCTTACAGGGCAGGAGACGTCTCAGGGAGGTCACTGAGCTGGCAATGGATAGATCAAGAATTCCAAACTTTCTAACAGCCAAGCTCTTGATCATGGATGCTACAACCTTCTGGTTTAGCATCATGGAATCTCAGCTCTAAATAAAGGCTTTTTCCCATCAGTAGGAGCAGAATCCAGCTTCCCACGGAGGAGGATTACTTCTGCCCAAAACTAGTACACTAACTGTAAAATGTTATCAGTTTAATGAATATTTAAATATATTTTTTAACTGTCATCTGACTGTACTTTCCAAGATCTTCTATGTGAAAGACTGAAGCGGATTTAACAAGCCTGTATCCTGCCTTTCCAGGTCTCTCCAGTATCCCAACAGAGTCCCAGGTTATTTTCATCTTCTCTGCCCAGCCCATCCCAGCTCCGTAGCCTGGAGTTACATTGCTCCCAATCTTCTCCCACAGTGTATTCTAGAAGACCCCATGACTTGCATTACATCTTATTTCCCTTTTCATTTTCTGAACTCAGATGTTTTGCTTTTTCTTTTTTCAAATTCATTTTACCCTGCAGACTTTAGAATTGATGACCTTCTTTGCTCCCCCCGTTCTCTACTCATTCCCATCTTACTCGTCAGTGTGACTAGATTACTTTGCTATCTCCATGTCCCTTGTACTTTCCAGGTGTGCAGCAGGGCAGGATGCATGTAAATAGCAGAGTGGTTGGTTACAGTTTGCTATTTTGAGCTCACTGAGAATAACCAAAAGGGTCTACCTTCCAGATGAAAAGGAATTAAAGTGGGCGATCTGTGCAGAAAGTGAACTTCTCTCATGAACCCTATTTCACTTATCTTCCCTCCTTCAAATTATTCCTGCTTCTTTGTGTGTACATTTTTACATTCAGCCAAATCCAAGGTCTGCGCTATAGTTTGTGGATCCTCCATGCCCCATATACTTTTCACTATCACTCTGTTAGTATCATCCGTTCTGGTTAATACTGGGTTTTATTCTTTGCATTTTCACTAGGGGAAAAATAAAAGGGATACTACATTTTACCTGTCAATCAATCTATTTATTTGCATGACCCCTTCTTCAAAAAAGGTGTTGGTAAGTGCTTTTTTGTTAAAAAAAGAAAAGAATCTCATTTGTATTTTATGTGCAGGGTAAACATAAGAGAGAAAGAGAGAGAGAACACAGAAATTACATGGAAAGAGAGGGAGACAAAGAAGATACTACTTAGGGAAGGACATTTAAAAAAAAGGGTTTTTTAAATTTTTTACCAAAAACATGTATTGGTACATTGCATACATAATGATCACATTCATCATGGTTATTTCGTACCTGTACATGATGTATCTTGGTTTTCCCCCCTCTTCCTCACCCCTCCCTCCTGCTCCCTCAGGAAGAACATTATTATAACTGAGCATAAAATTTTCTGTGTTGCGTGTCACCAAGTTAAATAGAGAAATAAGGCGATACTCTGCACAGTTTGCTTTGATAAAATAAATCATACTGAATGGGCAGAAGAGACCATTTTTCCCAACGTCATATTTCATCAAGAAATCATATGGACTCATACGAAGAACACAACATAAAAAATGTCTTTGGTACTGTTTTCCCGGGGGAAAAAGTGTATTTGGTAAGTTATATTTACCTTATCATAAGATCCTAAAACAATTTCAGAGACTCAAGAAAGACAAAGTGAAAATAAACCATATTGTTTTGGGAATGAGACTATCTGAAATTTTTCTTCTTTTTACTTACCTGCATTTCCAATTTGTCTACAATAAGTATGAATTACTTCCAGGAGGAAAAAAAAATAAGTTTAAGGATAATAAATAAATGCATTTCATGAAGTTTTTAAAAATCCTCATGTTCGGTGAAAGCTGAGAGTGTGGTCATAAATCTTAGTTCAAGGACAGCATTTCTGAGAGGGCCAAATTATTACACGTCAAACAGTGTGCTCTAGCATGCTCTGCTCGGCACTGAGTCAAGTGAGGGTGCTCTGCTTCTTACTTACACTGCCTCTCACATACCGTGTATCCCAGCTGTGTGTGTGTTTTTTTTTGTTGTTGTTTTTTTGGTTTTTTTTTTTTTTTT